>OX375866.1:29026891-29221644 GCA_947359475.1 Heligmosomoides polygyrus bakeri | reverse complement strand
TGAAAGATTGGGAGCTGACGGAATTATCGCGCTCCGAAAACGCCCGCGCGTGGAATTTAGCACAACAACGGTCTATGTTCTTCGTGCTCTTACTCGTCCAGATAACAGTTTTCGCCACTCATAGTAAAACTGTTCAATTCAGCACGAAAAGCTCTATGAAACGGTATCAAACTCTACCAATTTCGGAAACATCGATTTTCGATGACGTCATCGTCCATCTGGCGCGGCCGCTTCGATGAGAAGCTGTCAAAAAATCGATGTTTTCAAAATTGGTCGAAATTGATACCGTTCGATAGGGCTTTACAAGCTGAACAGAATGGTACCCTGGCTGGGGCTCAAAAGCTCGAACATGGGCGAGTAAGGGCGGAAGAAGCTTCACCGCTGCCCTCCGCCGCTCTAAAATGGCAGATGGGGCGAAGACAGTTTAGGCAGCTGGAGAGTTGGGAGCAGATCATCGTAGAGTGCCTTCGGTGCTTTGCTCATCCGCAAGTTTGCATGCTGCTAGCTCGCCTCGTGTACCCGCAGCGATCGACCGAAATTTGAAAAAATCGCGTCACACATGCCCTACCTCCATTTTCGCACCACCGTAACCTTGCCAATTCGTAAGATGATTTGCTGTGCTTTGGCGCTTTACTAGAGCATATTACTGCCTGCGGAATCTACACGATCGAGCCAGAAAGATTGTAAGCTGACAGAGTTATCGCGCTCCGAACACGCCCGCGAGTGCAATTTGCGAGCTGTCGCGCCCAGTCGATTGATTGATTCGATCCTATATACATTGTGCACAGCGCACTCCAAAGTCTCGCCGAAGCAGATTACAGCAATTTCTGAGTAGGGTGGCTGAGAATTCCTCATAAAACTCCCTAAATGCTCATCCTACAAACTGTTCCCCCACTCGATTGATAGGTTCGGTCCTATATGCATTGTGCACGGCGCACTCTCTGAGGATTGCTGGCATGACAAAACACTTTACGCCATGATTGAGATGCTCCGAGAACATGCAAGTCCTGGAATATAAGCTTCTCCAATAGCAAAAAGTCTGCTCCAGTCATCTTTGATCACCCACTGCGAAAATGCGGTGGTTTGGCGATGTTGTATATATGGTTGTGTAGATCTCGAGGAGACGAATCGAATGGTGCCAACCGTTTCTCAAGAAACCTTAAATTAGAGGCATTGTGAGCCTACAACGGTTTTCGACACCTTGCGGCCGACAACTCGTCCGCGGCCGGCCTTCTCAATGGAGCGCAAGTTTTCAATTTTGGCCATTTTTGATCTTTCATATGAAATGTATATACCAAACGATAGAGCTCGATCTCCTGAGCTCAAAAATACTCTTGGCGTTTTAAATGGATGACTTTTGGGCGAGTTATAGCAAAAAGACGCAAAAACCGCAAAAGTGCGGTTTTTTCGGCGTCTATTCAAAAGACGCGTCCGGTACTGTACAAGTGCTGAGCTGCACACACCATGGCATGACTGGACGGTCCGCAGATGATGCCTCTGATGAGCCTAGAGAGATGAACGGTTTCTTCTATAAAGGTACGGAGCTGATCCTAGAGGGCGGAGATTTAGAGGTTTACAAATCATAGGTCAACGATGCAGCTAGGTTGCGGCAGACGCTGAAATGCGGCTCTTGTTTCAAATATCTGCATAGAGGGCTCGAGGATGGCTGTGCGAGAATTAGTAAAAATAAAATCATCGGAGTGATAGTCGCGATCGCTCTCCAACAGTTTTTCTCCCCTGTCAATTACGGATTAATGCAACTCGCCGAGCTAGAAACTGCCAGTGGTGATGGCTAAATCGAGCATAAACCGCGAGGGTGGAACCGGTTAGCTACCGTCAGCATCTATATGCTATTCTGTAGACTGAATGCGTGTGGTAGGGTGCACCATGCCACTAATTTTCATTGCTCTAAAGTCCTCATTCGAATTTGAGGGAAGGATGCGTTTCTTAAACCTTGTCCGATTTTTTCGTTGAAGAAATTCATTTCTCGAGTTTGGTCAGGCGAAGCTGTGATTTTCATGTGCAAGCCAGACACCAGCTGCAGATTCAGACACCTCTGAGCATAAGCACCTGCTTATGTCTGCTTCTGTTATTGCAAAATATGACGCCTTCTTAGTTGCACCTGTTTCTTTAGACAAAATGCTTAACAAGTACTTTAAGCCGCCACGAACCACCACGATCACCTCTAACACACCCACTTCGGGCGTTCGTTGTCCTCAGTGTCGTTATATCTGGCATTTTAATGCCAATGGTATGATGGATGATCATGTGAAGAAGTAGCACGCCGTTCCCCTTCCTTCCTTATGCTAATGGCGCCAATCCGAAATTGTGGTTCTTTTCAATACCACTGCCTCCAGTACCATCATCTTCCTCGAGGAGCAAATTTTACAAAGACAATACCACCTTGAGCTAGTCCACGAGTGGACATTTCTCTGAAGTTTTCTAGTCGGGGCTATCCTGGGGCCGAATTCATCAACGACTAACCCGTAGGTATAGGGGGTAGAAATACCCACGATGAATCCTGCGTCTCAGACTCTTGCCTTATCTCTACCTGATTCTTATCTTATTTCTATCTCCTATACCCGCATACCCACGCCTTTAATTGTTGATGAATCCGGCCCCGGGTTGTGTATGTTTCGCTTTTCTAGCGTTGCCCTCCTCCGACTATGATAGACCTGCATTTTGTTTGACAGGTATTCGTGAATATACATTCGTGTTTGAACGGATTTCCGCAAGTAGTTGGGATTGGAAGAAGTCAAGACTGTGAAGTTTGTCGTCCAAAACGGCGGCGGGTTTTTGACTTGACGAAGTGGGTGAGCCATCAGAAGGCCGCTGGCCAAGTCCAACTCTTGCGCGCTCTCGTATCTCTGCAACTTCTGCCTCATCGGATAGGCGTGTCTACGGCGATTTGACGCGTCGCATAAATTCACAATCAATTGATGGAGGTCCTGATTAGATGGGACGTGTCCTCCGCACGACCCCGACGTTCGTTTACAATCCCTCCGAGGCTGCAAAAAATCGTCGCCTCATTGATTGAGCTGAGATTCGCCCGGTGTTCGAAGCAGACGAGGGCTGGCGCTCGATTAGCCGGAGCGGTGGTCAGCTCCCGCGGGACCGTTAGCAGAGTTCGTCATCTGGAGCGAGGTCGGCGGTCTTCGTACTGGCAACAGCAATGAGCAGTTGGCTTTGCGTCCATCGATCCGCGCCTGCCCTGAGAGACCATTCTGTGTGGTCTCCTCATCGCCCAAGCAACTTCATCTGCCGTTGTTTTTCGTGTCCCCCATGAGTTACTCTGAAAAACTTCGTGTGCAGTCCAAAGGCGGGAAGGGGGGGGGTCACCTGGCCCGCCGCAGCCTTTTCATTCCTTTACAACTGAATTTTTCAATACTCCGGCGACGACACCCGCTGTTTTCACGGGAGGGCATCAGGCCAATTACTACGTATTTACAAGTGACTATGGAGTGCCCCCTACGCCTTAGGATTCCACCAAGCTTCGAGTTTTTTAGTTCTCCGGATGTGAAGGAGTTTATGGATGAACGCATTTTGTCAGAGAGTTGCTCGAGCCCTACATTCGCCGTTCAATCCCTTCTTTTGCTTGAAGCTTTCAAGCGGTGTAGCTGCAACTCTTCCCGTTCAGCACACCGCTTCTTCGTGAATACGATTAGAACTGAACGTTTTTGTGAACTGGTTCTCCTCTTGAAACAGGTATTCGCAAGAAGGGCTTACGAAGTGACCTAGTTAGGGCCTTTGTGATGCGATGGTGCGTAACCGCTGTTCATCAGAAGCTATAGCTTCTTTCCTGTTCTTAGCTGTAGCTGTAACAGAGTAAACATTTTATGGTTTGTTTTAGTTGCGTAAAAGGAGCGATAGGATCGCTCTGAGTAGATGAAGTTGAGAGGTAAATTGAGATCTAAGTCACTGCTTAACCTTCTAATGGTAGGGAACTCGTACCAGGGCACGTCTCGCTTTCCAAAGTACTTCTGCTGGTGGAAGAACTCTCCCTTGTTGCTCTCCGCCATGACTTTGTCCGTGATTGATGTCTGTCAAGCGGTTGTTGATGCGGCGGCTATTTCTCTCTACAGTATTAATTGATGGCTTTCCCGCATGGCCTGGTTAATTGTGGAGGAGCTCACTGCTTTGTCAAACGGCCAAATCGTAGTCACCTCAATGTTTTTCTGTGCCTGACAGAATTGTTGAAATTTCTTTATCACATCCATTTCTCATTTGACAGGTCAATATAGGTGGTTCCTCTCGCTGCTCATGCACACTCTTGTCGTCGCTCTGAACATTTTTCGAACCACTTCAAGCAGTACAGTTGAAGGATGAATCGATTTCATTTCATTCTTGAAAACTGCAGATTTCAGTCTTTTAAGTGTAATCGACGTCACGCACAAATTTGATATCCTTGTTTTATGCGAAGCCTTGTTGCGCAGAATTAGAATTTCATCGGCTTCTAGGGAAATGAAGATAAAATATGATTAAAGTAACAAGAGAGACAGTAGTAAGTTCTTCGGCTAGCATGTGCCCTTAGAGTGAGATCAAACAGATTAATATTTCCCTATGTCTTCACCAGTAAGGGGAGGGAGGACTCGCCTGTGATGGAGGTAAGGATAAAGCATAAAGAACGGCGTTAGCAAATCCTGTTTTAAGGTGCGCTGCGCTACTTCTACTTCTCTTGGATATTGGCGAGGAAATTTGAGTGCGTATTTGGCCAATACAATGACTTACAGTGGCCAGCCGATGGACAAGCCAGTGTTTTATCCTCCTCAGACTAGTTTGATACTGATTCAACGACTTTCGAAGGATGGAAGGCTCTATTGGTCTGTGCAGAAGCAACCCAACTTTAAAGTGATTTGGGGTGTATACGAGTGCCAGCGCGTCCTCCCGCTAAGCTGCACGCGCCCAAGGCAAAAAAAGGAAGATTCACTTAACGCCGAGTGTGTCGCTGTTGTAGGTTACTTCTGGTTTGTAGTCTCCTGCAACCTCGTGCTATGATACACCACGAATTGGACACTTATCACATCAAATTGGACATTCTTCTAAGCCAGTTTTCAGACTTTTGAAATGAAAGTGAACCCTTACAAACCCTGGAAATGACCTTCAGGGAGGTTAAACTACAGGCTCACTAAGATGGTTAGAATAATTTTTTGCCCAAGGAAAATTTGGAATAACTTTCTTTGAAATTTTTAGCTTACCTGTTCCCATAAATGTAATAATTTTATAACAATTTTTATTCTTAGAAAAAAAATAATAAATTAGAATTTGCCCTAAAGCGCAGAAAGGAAGCAGGCATTCAGCGCATTAAAAGATCAGATCGCGGCATGCACTGAAAAAGTTGGCGGCAACGTTTGTCTATTTAATAATGTGAATGCCATTTACATGAACCACCAGAGTGAGGATATGTATGTTCTTTAAAGTTTCTTTTTGTATCGGTAACAGGCGTCTAGCTTCATGCGACAGAAATTCTGCTAACGATCAAATAAAAATCGTGACGTCTTGGAAGATTTCATGGCGCTATTTTTTATCACTAAAAAGTGGCGGTCTTCCTGCTTTAAAAAAAAGTTTTAAACTACTATTTTCCTAAAAAATAAAATTTTTATATGCAATGCATTTTTACACAATGCGTTCACTTACTGGGTGGATGAACTAAAGCTTCAATGAAGGTCATACTATTTAAAATTTTCCTTGAACGAAAATCATTCTAACCTTTTTGGAGCGTCTCTAGTTCAATGTAGAAGAAACTCGTTTTAACATGGAAGAGTTCGCTTTGATTTCAAAAGTCCCAGGCTAGCTTAAAAGAGTGTCCAATTTGATTTGAAAAGTACCCAATTCGACATTAGAATATTATATACGCTTAATATTGGATTATCTATTTTAATCAGCCTTATTGAGAAATACATCTTATACAATAGTATAAACGAAGAAGTGAAAGGAGTAAAGCCTAAACATTTATGCAAAGCGAGTGTTTCGACGAGTAAAGACCAAAATAAAAGGAAGGAAACAGCCAACTATCTACTGCCCCCCGCCACCCCTCTCCCTCACCATCAAATCTATTGCACGTTGAAGCAAGCTTAGGAAGTGCTAGATTTGAGGGCCGTTAGTTCTAAAAACTCCATGTTGTTTTTTAATGGATTTCTCCTCTCGTATCCGATAAGTCTCGCTTTCGCGAAAATATTTTCAGGTAATAGTACAGCTGTTGTCCAGCGCGAAAACACCACTCGACGCATAGCTGTGTCTCGGCTTCGCCTCCAAAAGCGCTGCTACTGCTGCATATAGCGAGTGACTAGCTGTTCGCGTTCGTCACTACAATTCCATTTCAATTCAGTTCAATTCATTTCAGTTTATTTATGCATCCTACCTCCTACATGCCATCCTGCCCTCGTAATCGCAACAAGTAAAGGCTGGCGATATATGTAAGTAAACTCGATAAAACAGAAAATCTCTAAGAAATATAACTGCAGGTAGGAAAGGGAGACATGCTAAAAAAAGTTAAGGTAGGATCGGCTTGCTCGCAATCAGATCTCTGCGAAATCCGATGAAACCCGATTTTTCATTTCATCCATTATCAGCTTCATGTAGGGTGATCCCCTTGATTTCTTGTCTTTGGACCTTTTTTTCGGTCCTAATCAGCACTAGTGCTGACGTTACTTTTCACGAGTCTGAGTTAATTTTATATTCGTTCGTTTTCCCGTTTTGAAGCTTTTTGCATACCCTCAACATCGGTTTTTCATCGTTCCGACAACTGATGCTTATTGTGTATTGTTTATTGTGCTTGCCAATAACAGTATTCAGCCAAGTGAGAACAGAACACGAGTAACATTGACTATATAACAATATATAACTATATGACAAAATTAAAAAATAGCAATAAAACCACTAAGAAAAGGGAACATGAAACCAATGGCATGGTGCTTTCTCGGATGGGGAGGACCACTCATCTAGGAAGAGAATATAAGTCAATGGGAAAATAAGAAATAGCCAAAAGGTAGACGATAAACAATTGGACATAAAAAAGCTGGGAGAGGGGGAGGCTCGGAGGCGAGGGCGCATCAGTGAGAACGTTTGACAATAAAACTGATATTTCTAGGGTTGCCCCGACCGATTGTTTATCCCGGCCCTAACAAAGCACCATTGCTGAGAAGGAAAATAGGGTGACTTGGTACACACTTGCTGCTTTAGAGTTGAACTCTTTTTTTGGTATTGTTGCTCTTACAGTCTTTAGGGGAAAGATACTTGACCCCGCGTCTTGAAGCAGTCAGTAAATAGTCAACGGCGACACGTTATTCTTGCATGGAATCTTCTTAGAACTGCTGCACCATTGGATTGAACCGGGTCAGAATCTAACCCATATTACAGGGCACTAGGGTGGGTAGATGTGCTCGTAGCACTTCGCTGATATTAGGCTGACATTTAGCTACATGCCGTATTCCAAAAAAGAGGCTACATATGGCTGAAATGAGGTTGCTTTTGTTATTTTGATGATCATGTTGTCTTTCTTATTTGGTGTCGTGATTTTTTGTATCATGTGTCGTATACCACGCAATAAGTTATTGCTATTACTATTGAAAAACTGTACACAATGTCCTTTCTTCATATCAAAGGCTGCAAAGGCTTGAAGCAGTTCAAAATGGTTTCACTAGAAAGCTCTGGATACGCTTATATGGGTACACTACCATACCTTCTGCCTCTAATCGCAACGAAATTTTCAACATCTCCAGTCTTGAGACTCGTAGGAAACGGAATGACTTGCTCATGATTTTCAAAATGGTGACTGAACTGGTAGCACTAAAGCTTGATGAGTTCTACACGCTACGAAATTCCAACACAAGAGGTAGCCAGAGGAAAATCCATTTCTCCAAGGCCCAGAGCTCCATCCGTGCTTCCATTTTTACCCAAAGTGCCGGCTCTGAGTTTTTAACATTCTCAAAAATATGCGTTCCCCTAATTCATTAGCTCAGTTTAAGAGGCTCGTGGACGGGTTTCTCCTAGAGTAACTAAGTGGTTACTATGCGTTGTGTTGTGGTGTTGTTTTTCTTGTTATTGAGTGTTTTGCACTTTCATGCGTGTAATTGTAACTTTTTGCACGTCTAAATAAATGAATAACTAAATATCAGGCTCCTGGAAGAATATTTAGACGGCCTCTCTGCCTCACTGTGGTCCAGTTCTTCAACCACTCTTTTCAATCGTTGTGCATTTTTTGCAGTCGCGGAAGTTGAATAAATAGTAATCTTGGTTTCTGGAAACAAATCGTTCTACATCAGCTATCGAATACATCGTGATGTTATTGTGAGTGTTCCTCACTTTGCTGGTACTGATTCAGAGCTACATATGCGTCAGAATTTGAGATTTGGGAACGTAAACGCCGATGATTCAACATCTCTGGTCACAGCATTTCTGTCGCCCCCTTTCTCGCTGCTTGATGAATCATTCGTTGATTTTCTTTGACATTTCTGTGGAGCTCCAACATCCGTTGGTTATTCTCACTGCCTCAGCATCTCCACTACACTTTCTTCCCCATTGAACTCAAAGTCGTGTTGCAGAGAATTTCGATGCTGCGCAATTTTTGCAGTAAACTTCAAGGAAAACGTTTGAGTGCATAGCCCGTCTATCGATCCAGTTTGCTTTGTTGAATGGCACAATGCTCGGTTAGGCAACGGAGACACGTTTTTGAATTCCTGCAAGAAATTGAATTGAACCTCCTCTTTGCTCCAGATCATCTGGGTTGGAATGATATGTATCCGCAGTTTGGCGGAAAATCTTCAATGGTTGCTTCTATGCAATAAAGAATTCATGCAATTCCATTGCATGAATTCTTTTCGTTTCTGCTGATCTCTTGTTCTTCGGCTTTGGTCTTACCCTTTTCCACTTTGTCTATTGGTCATGGCTAATTGCCTTTGGAGGTGCGTAAAAAGGTGTGTTAAATTTATCACGGAGCGCTCTGCTTGCATTAGCGCTTGCCCGCTTTATGACTGTTGTTCGCGGCACCCGCATGCTAATTTCGAAGTCAATTATTCGCGAAACGAATGTTTCCATCTCATTTCGAATTCCCTTCTCTCAAGGAATTTGTGGAAGCGCATCTGTTTATTTCTAGTGGCTTTGGCGATGTTGACCAGAATTAATAATGTTTTTCGAGATTTATTGAGTATTACGAGACTTGTGACATTGCTATTCCATCTCTTTCTGATTCTCTCTTTCCTCTCCTGCTCGTATGACTTATTTCTACGAATATTTTAGCCTCGCTATTTGCTGCCGTGCTTTGCCTTTTTTATTTACTAGCGTTTTTCAATTAAAATTTCTATGAACTAGATCCAAATGGTTGCCGTTGTTTTCCTTGTTTTGTTTTTTCCATTTGCCTGAAAAATGATATTAACAGCTTTTTCAATTTCAGTTTCACAGAGAGGTCTGCCGTTTTTGGTTTTTTCTCTTGAATCTGATGAAATCTATTATCTGCTCGTGGGGCATAAGTGACAGCGTGGCTGTAAATGTGAACGTTGATGAGATTGCGTGATTTTTCTAAACGAGCTTATCACAAATAACGGAGGGGGTGAAGTAAATGGAAGACCTCGATCTCCTGCTCTACGAGGATCTGTTTTAGTTTGGACTGAAACACATGCAAGCCTACGAACGTTATACGAAGACTGGATAACGCACCGGGGCACGTAGTAGCGCTGTCGCATGCACTTCGCGTCGAGGTTCTTGGTTCGGTTTTTCCGCCCAAACTAATCAAGGCTTTCATCCCTTCGATGTCGGTAAATTGCCTGCTACCAGGCTTATACAGCAAGGATAACACTGAGCTGTTCATCGGAGGGTCACCAAAGTCATAACGCGTAACACGTAGTCGTAACACGCATTCAAATCACTTCCACGACATCTCGTAGATGTAGAATCCGTGGCGCGTCCGAAAAGGGGTTGATTAACTCCGTCGGTTATTCTTTATCCTCTCGGTGCGGATGTTCGTCGCTAGAACCTGAGCCAAAGCAGAATGCATGTTTCTGTAGGCTGTTGAGAGGCTTTTTTCTTAAGCAAAGGTCAATATTTTTACTTATGATTCAGCCTTACTGTGTGAGAGAAGATCTAGTTCAGTTTTTGACGCATCGGGTTTGTTCAGATGCAGGGGCCTCCATCAGCTGATTGATCGACTGTCGGCCTCTTCCATCGACATGTTCTATGATGGTTCCCCCGCATGCGTTTTCATATTTCGTTGCCGTTCCATCCAGTTCTCACACCATATTACGTAGCCGATTTGCCTTTGATGCCCACTGACAAGGTCGTTGAAAACGCTTCTTCCGCTGGTCTCCGATAGTGACTCATCTTTGGGCCGCGTGAAGAGCTTTGTGTAATGCTGTGATTTCAGTTTGTTTTCGTATTCCCGTGCTTCTAGTACTACGGTTGAGCCATTATGCCTCTCCTAACTCTATGCATTGCAGGTGGACCCTTGTCGAGATGGATACTCTGTGGTGTGCATTCTTCAGAAGGAACTTACTTCGGGCTTCTCTACAGCCAGTGTGTAAAACTGCAGTTCTTATTTTAAAAATGTGCATGATATCGTGTTTCATCTCCTAACCGTGTATACCCACTCATTACTGCTTAGTGGTACGTCTTAGATAGTATACGGTCTTAACTCGGTAGTATACATTGGATCCGACCGAAAATTTTCGAGCAGTTGGATGGTTCGGATAAGGGCGATTTCGTGGGCCTCGGCTTTTGAATGATTCGGATCGTGATATCCGAATCGACGGTCCTAGGATTCCTTCCATAGGGCGGTTAACTGGCGTTGAAATCACTCGAAAATTCTTCCACGCTTCTTGAGTCAACTACAAAAACCATGTCACCACTTTTGAAAGTGGTGACATGGTTTTTGTAGTTGACTCAAGATAGATAGTTGACTTTTTGTAGTTGACTCCGCCTAGGATTCCTTCCATTGGACGGTTAACACACGTATAACCGTCCAATGGAAGGAATCCTAGGCGGCTTCCTACTGGAAACTGCCATCTCTACTATCGTCATCCTTTCTCATGCGAATACCTCCGTGTTATCCTGCTCTTGACAACTTCTTCAAGCCTTAGTTTAACTAACAAGAGAAGGGTCTGAGGCGTAGATGTCTGAACGGGGAGAGCGAGTCATATAGGAAGAATCCCCACCCCTCAGTATAAAAATGTGTCTATTTCTTGCCAAGTCGTTAAACCCAAGGAGTAGGGGGTCCTTGAAGTTACAATGGAATGGGCGCCTCATGAGTTCAGCGGTCTTGTGCGCCCGCGATGCCTGTGCCGGCAAGTGAGTAGGAGCGCAGTGGGTAGTGACGTTGCTTCATGGGAGGGAGGTAGGGGGTTCGGTTGTTCTGCGCTGCTGTATTTCAGCATTTCAACTGATTCGTTGAGATTTGAGGGACTCCGACGTCTATATCATTTTCATTGCTATTTTGCCTAATTTTCCTGCTGTATGTTGTGGAGAGTATTTTTCTTGCGACCTGTTTATTACTGACCGGTTTTTAACCAAAAGTCAGTGAGAAAGTTATTCAAGACAAGCTGTTCATAGTCGCAATCCAATTGAAGACATACCTTTTCCTCCGAAACAAGAGTTCCACAGAAAAACGTTATCATGTGTTCACTGCTTGCCTCTCCTCGTCACGAGTTCATCTTGAGGATCAAAATCTTCTCCTTATTCTTCCACCTCTTCCAGCTGTTCGTGTTCGCCAACTTCAAGTTGACGTGCTTCGAAGTCCTTGAGTATGCTGGCCATCCGTTCGGCCAGCTTGATTTCCTCCCTTGGATCATTGGCCCATCAAACTGTGAGTAGCCTGTAGGTGTTATACGCTGCCCGTATTGTGACCAGTGCCTTCATGCGCTTTGTACCTATCTATCACTGGTGTTGAACGCTTATACATCATCATGTTGAATACCACAGCATGCAGTTGAAAAATTGCGCAAAAAATCTCTAAAAACGGTATAGACGTAAGAATCCCTCAAATCAGAACCACTTAACCAATCAGATGAAAGGCAAAAACACAGTGGAGCATGAGAATCAAATTCGTCCTCACTCGCGTGAAGCAAGGTCACTGATTCCATTGTAATTTCAAGGACCCCCCCCCCCACCTTCTCCTTTGCTTTAAGGACTTGGCAGAAATAAACACATTTTTATACTAACTGAGGAGTGGGGATTCTTCCTCTGTTACTCGCTCTTCAGACATACGCTTCAGACCCTTCCCTTTTTTTGATACGCTAATTGCTGTTGAGTTTTCCACCTTCCTGAAGCGAATGTTGAAATCTGATTTGATGAGAAGCTTTGTTCACAATTATGCACACCATAAAACAGTTTTTGAGTTGTTGGAGATCGTCCCCAAACGGATATAAGTTAGTAACTAGGCAGAGCAACCAACGCATGAAACCTCGTAATCAGTTCATTGTTTCCCCTTTTAAGAACAGCTGTGTTGTTGTTTTATAGAATTTATTTTTTCGATGTTTGCCATTTACGACAGCATTCTCTGCTTCCTTCTCACGTTTTTCCTGATTCAGCTGTCTATCGTCTAGTCTGATCAGGATTCGTTGTTGCTACCTGTCCCGCTCAGCACTTAATTTATCAGCAAAAGTGGTATCTAAACGGGGGATCTAAGCGGCTACGGGATGTACTGCTGCTGGATACGATGAAGAGCTTAGAGATGTGTTCTGCGGTAGGATAATCATAAATATCCACTTCGATTCAAAACGGACGATCAGCAGTGTGAGGGATTAAAGGGCAAACATTGGCTGGTTGAACGGGTGGCAGGGATTATATTCGGAGGAACTGGAGTGGAAACGACCGTCGTTTGAAAAACGGGAGTCTATTTTGGAGAGCTGTGTCTGAACGGCCAGGTTTAACCGCAATATGGTGATTACGATTTAACGATTTTTGTGTTCTTTTTGTGTCAGGCACCGAATGCTACGGTGTTGCCTGAACCTCATAGCGGATTGCCACGGATCGGCTATGGGTAATCAATGGGTAGTCAATGGGTACTTCATTGGTATGCTTAGACTGTATGCGTTTTACGCAACCAGCATATGCACCATTTCCGCGTCAAAATGGGCATTCTTATAGGCAAGCATGATGCTTGTGAAATCAAACTGAACGTCCCCCAAATCAAAACGATCGTCTTCCAGATTAAGCTGTAGACTCTCCAAGAAGGTTAGAATAACTTTCTGCTCAAAAATTTAGTGATTTTTTAATTTTTCTAATTCGCGTGCTCAATAAGTTAACACACAGTTTGAAAATTTATAATTTTTACCGATATTTTTATTTGATTGTTAATGAAAATTCTGGTTGCGTAGAGTTATCTACTTGTCAAGGATAGGATGAAAACAGTTGTAGAAAACATATGCTCACTTCGCTCTTTCAAGTAAGCGGTATTTACATTGCCAGTGAAATGAAAATCTCAAGGAGTTAAAAGAGGGCGTGGAACAATATCTTCTTTCAATGCCACAAAAATTGTTGCCTTTCTGTACCTTCGAATATGCTCTGAACCACAATTTTTTCGTGAAAAGTGGAAGCTTTATAAAGTTTCAAACAGTGTGCTGCTCACCACGTTCGCAATCAGCGTTTCAAGCTGTTTCACATAGCATAGGTCTCTATCCGAAGTTCCTTGGGAAGCTGAAGGCATTCTCTGATTATTATTATTTATTACATGAAAATTTCGTGTGTCACAATAATATCACTCCTAAGAGAAATAAGTGCAGAAAACAAACAAACAACAGAAACATCATAAGAAAAAGAGTTTAGGAAAAAATAAAAACAAAAGAAACACGGGAAAGCAGATATAGGCCAAATCTGTCTATCGGGGAGATGCATCGTGTCCACATCTATCCAGGTGTTTGTTAGCCATGCATTTGAAAACATTTAGAGAAGTCGGTAAAGCCCGCGTTTTGGAAAATTTTATCTAAGCTGCAGTAGCTCTATTCACGAGGAACTGAGTCCTGTATCCAAGATTGGCTCTGGGTATGAACAGTTTGTGGCACCACGAGTTGAAGATGGCCTGAGATTAAGGAGACCCTCCGCTGCGATTGCGCAAGCACCAGTTATTATTTTGTGAACCATTGGAGGGTCAGACATTTGCCTGCGATCAGCCAGCATCTGCTACCTGGCTGGATGTTTCTTGACTTCCAGGACGGAAGCTTGAGATAAGAAAACCCTAACCTTCTAATGAAAAGCTTTCTGGTGAAACTGTTTTGGACCTTCTCTAATCTTTCTATGATTTTAACTTTATGAGGATTGAAAACGACTGTACCATATTGCAGAAGGGGCGAATGTGTCTTGTAAGCTCGAACAAGCACTGCAGGGTCATCCGTAGCAAGGGCTCTAAACAGTTGAAGCACCAGCGAGAGTGCTTCAACTGCTAGGTGTTCACAGTGGGTATCAAAACTTAAATTCTGCGTAAGAAACCCTAAATCCTTTACTTCTTCGACTTCTGTGGTAGGTGCTCTTTCAATGTAGTAGGACATTGAACTGTTTCTCCTACCAATGTTTAGTTTGGCAGACGGATAAAGGACACCAAAGAAATCATACCAAGCCTTCCTTCGTCGAAAAAGTTGTTCTAGCTTTTTCAGAGGATGTCTAATGTGGAGGGGATCGTTTTAATTCGAACATGTTCAGTTTGATTTCAAAAGGTCAAGCTTGCTTGTACGAGTTTCCAATTTGATTTGAAAGGCTCATTTTGATATGACAACAGTCCCAGGTTTTGGCGTGAAAATGGTATAAAAAGAACTTTCAAATTCCAACTGGACTACTTAGGACTTGTTTCTGTCACAACCAAAAATACTCAGGAAAGGCCTTTTTCCGCCTCTGCTCGATGACTTTTGTCCAAATCACCTACAATAGGGGGTTTTAGGGGTGTCGTTTATCAGTCGATTATTCTAGTCGCGACCTTGCGGCTAATGTTCATCTATAATCATCTGTGCGGGGAGACATTTACATCGTTCGGTGCGACTTACGGTTAGTTTAAAACAGGCCACCACGTAGTTGCACTCACATTGTGTGGTGTCCAGCACGCATCGATGAATCTCTGCCGTCAATCCTGTTGCGTTTCCACCCTCTCGTTCTCCTTGAATGTCCGTAGTCCTCTTTAATTTTATTCAAGTTTTCTATCGCAATGTAAGAAATCGCTTCAATGAAATGCGGTAGCGAGCGTGTAGTGCAGTCGGAGGAGGTGCCGGCTGCCGCGTGCACCCGATACCACCTTCCTGGTTCGAATTTTCCGCCCAGGCCAACCAAGCCTTCTATCCCTCCGGGGTCGGTGAATTGCTACCAGACTTGTGTAGGAAGCCTAAAGTGCTGACTTCATCAGCCGGCCACCACAAGTGTTGTATGGCCAAATACACATTCATGTCACATCCAGGACATCTCATAGAAGTAGAATACGCGGCGCATGTGATGAAGGGACTTGGTGATGATTGGAGAAATTAGTCCCTCTCCAAGCCATTTCATGCTGTTGTCTGTGATTTACTCTCCACAGTAAGTAAGTATTATTTCTCCTATTTCTCTGTCAAAAAAAAGAAACTGAAGTTCGCCGTTGCGTCGATTAGATTCTGCTTCTACATACCCATCCTTCTGTGTCATCTTCCATCCTGAGCAAGGCTCTCCATCATTTCAAGGTTCATTACCTGTAATTCTAAGCATTTCTTGTCGGTGCTTCACTGCTGTTTTTAAAGCAATACCTTCCTGACACAGCACGTACATTTTGATTTATATTAAACTTCGCGCTTTCGAGGTTCAAGCCGTAAAGCTCAATGACACGAAAATCGAGCTTTTCTGCTGTAACATAAAGCATCCTAGACTCGGTTGATTTTCGCAGTTATCCCACCTTATAAATCTTTCATATTTCATCTGTGTTTGATACTACATGTTTCCCATTCAGGACGGGTTAAAACCTCCTATGAAGTCGTGGATAAGAACTGAAAAAACAGGCAGATTTCTCGAGGCACTAAAACGGTGGGGACCTTCTTACCGATGTAATACTTTTGCTGGCCATTGACTGATCGCTGTAAGCACATTCAAACTGGTATGAGAGGAGCGGTCGCTATTGAAAGGTGTTGATGATTAATAGTGCATTTCACCGATGCCCTGCCCCTCATTAGCCGTTTTGTACATCTACAGCACGACGTTACGACTGTGCGGTATGCGTGCTTGTCATAAGCAATGGCGTGCGGTGACGGGACAGCATGGAGCAAACTTTTGAGTTCAAGAACCACCCTTTTTTCCACGATAAGTAGCTGTTTACTCCTATTCGCCGTACACATCTGTCATTATACAGTTGCAATCTGTACATATCTGTGCTTGTCGCCTGCACTTTTT
This sequence comes from Heligmosomoides polygyrus bakeri, assembly GCA_947359475.1. Taxonomy (NCBI): domain Eukaryota; kingdom Metazoa; phylum Nematoda; class Chromadorea; order Rhabditida; family Heligmosomidae; genus Heligmosomoides; species Heligmosomoides polygyrus. The sequence continues at coordinate 29,205,327 of OX375866.1, read as the reverse complement.
AACCTTTCCGCACACATTTTGTGGACGTTATTGTTTGGAGGAGGAGAGTGATTCCTTGTTAGCATCTCGGAGTACGCTTTTAGCGTCAATAATTTACTCCCATATCGTAATATTGCAGTGCAATACAACAAAATAAAAGAATATTGAACAGCATTAATCGATCCTTTCGTGTAGTGTGCCACGTTTTCCACTTCGATGTAATGTTGTATGGTAGGTTGTATGCGTATTTGGTCTATAAAATGACCCGCGGTGGTCAACCGATGAACCAGGAGGAGAATCTAAACCAAGAACCTCGGCTGAGGTGCGCCCGACAGCAGACGCGTCCCCGTCTGCTTTACCATCTGCCCTGTGCAATGTCTATAATAGATAAGATATTAAAGAACCGTAAAAAGTTTTAAGATGGAACCGTAACACTTCTTCAAAAGCTGGAAACCACACAAGCGGTGTAGTGTCGCAGACTAACCGTCACCTTAACACTATGTGGAATAGCCCTTTACGGAGGCCCGTGGGTTGCGGTCTTTCTGCTCTGTATGTCAGGCTCACCAACGTCATCTGGCGACATCGGTGTCCTTTCACTTCCATCTCCATTTGCGCGTTTTTACGTGCTTTCGGTACTCTAAACGCATTCTGGCACGTGAGTCCAGCGCAGCATTCTTCGTCTGCTCTCAAAGGCGACTAAACGCATGGGTGCACAGTTTTCAATCAACGGTTTACCAGCACATCGATCACATGCATCGGCGAATATTAAGGGAAATGTAAGCACTTTTTCTCCAGTGGCTCTTAAGTTTATTAGTTATTGATCCTGCTTTTAATTTCTATTTTTTACTTCTTCATTTACTTAGAAAGTGTTCTAGTCTTATGGCTAGTGTTGAATCCTTTATGAATGTCGGCATAACCTTCTGTGAATTTTTTTCAGGTTAGCCCTATTTTGTCCTGTAGAAATCGCTGTGTGGGCCTCAGGTCAATTTGTTGCGTGCTTTCTGTTTATGTCCCCCCTCCGATTAGGATAAATCTCATAATCTTTCTTTTTGAAACATCGGTCTCCTGAAGCTGATAGAAATAATTCTACCATACGGCCACAATTTATACACCGTAATTTTTTGCTGTCTGCGCCCTCCTAGCTTAAAAATCGCGCGTCGGCGTTCACGTTGACACTCGATCGATGTCTTGCGCGCCCTCGATGGCACTTCAGGCAAGCGGGTCGTGGTGCAGTGGATAGGGAGCTTGCTTCATGCACGGGAGGTCGGTGTTTCGGTTCTCTTGCGTTGTGGCGTACTTGCAGGTAACTACTGCGGGTTTGAGGGACCTTGACGTTTACGTGATCTTGACGCGTTTTTGCTCATTTTCCGGCCGTATGCGCTTCGCCGGTCGAAGAGCGCAGAACCCAGCCGCGGACTTCCCCTGAGCGGCGAAAACAGCTTCTACACGAGCAGCTTGGATGGCACACACCCTGGAGCCATTTCCCTAGCTTGGTTCTCTTCGAGCGCAGAACCCAGCCGTGGACTCCCCCTGAGCACCGAAAGCAGTTTCCACACGAGCGGCTTCGGTGGCACACACCCTGGAGTCATTTCCCTAGCTTGGTTCTCTTCGAGCGCAGAACCCAGCCGTGGACTCCCTCTGAGCACCGAAAGCAGTTTCCACACGAGCACACCTGGACCCTGGAGTTCCTTCCCTAGCCTGGAACCCATCCGCAGACTCCCCCTGAGCAACGAAAGGAGTTCGCACACCCTACGCTGGGACGGCACCTACCATGAAGCCCTCTTGCCTAGCGTGGTTCTGCGATTGCGCGGAGTACGCTTCACCGACGCATAAGATTACGGTGTAGATTTTGTAGCCAAAATGTAGGCAAAGTCGTGCTTTTGTGAAGCTCTGCACCAAGATTGCTACAGTACTGTATTTGGCTCATGTTTCTGGGATTGCTCTTTCTTCAGAGTATGAAAAAATCCAAGAAACCCTTGAGTACTTACTCCCCAAAGACCATTTCCTCCTTCAGGAAGGCACTTAAAGGCAAGCGGTGCATAAGCGATACGAGAAGCGACCGAAGGCTGATCTGCGTTGTGAGAGCCGGGTGCTGCAGTAGCCACCGTCGGAAGGAGCTTAACGTTTGTGAATGAACACAAGCTCTACAGACCGCCCGTCTTAGGTATCTCATAGGGCGTGACACAATGATGGGTCAAATCTCATGGCCGCTTCTCCTTGCTTTGATTTTGTGGTGTCGGGGCGAAATCCAGAAAGCATTTTTTCTGATACACAGGCTGTCGCGTGATCCCGGGATCGGTGTTCCAGGTTCGGCTCCCGTTAACCATCCATCCTTCCGAGATCGGTGAATTGGTAGCAAATGGTCTGATAAGGATAAAACACTGACGGATGGCCACTGCAAGCTATTGTATGGCAAAATACGCTCTCAAATTGCCTCCACGATATTCGGTAGAAGAATGCGTGACGAATCCTGAATAAATTATTGATTAGCAAGCACCGTTCCTTATGCTTTTCACAATTTTCACTTTAATAGTTTTTTCTGGAATGTCTAAAAATGGACGCACATTTTAATTATCGTTGTGCCTTCATTTTTCAGCTGCGACTAATTATTATCGCTTATTTGAATGAGCAGTGAAGCAAAAATCTTCTGATGCGATGAATGTGTAGACTACATTATGTATTTGTCCATGTTTTCAACAGAGGTTGGTATGAGTTTTAACGCTCAACTTCTATAGCCGTCATTAATTCACAATTTGATTTACAGAGATCATAGGCAAAACTTCCAGTCAGGGGTGATACTTTAAGGTCCTGTTCCGTTGTTGTCTTTTTAAAGAACTAGCGATGTTTTACGATAGGAACAACCTTCAGTTTTTCGATAGGGATTGATGATGTGCGCTGCAATTAAACAATCATCCGAGCATTGCCCTAACTATACTTCCGATTCTATGATCTTGCTCTCGATACCGGTATGACGATTAGTGATGGACGGGGAAATAATTAAACATTTGCAACATATTTCATGACTTTCATGGTAGAAACAGCTTGGTGATTCTTTCAGTCCTGTGAGAAAACGAGAAAACCTCAGGAAACAAAAACACTTTGGAAACAATAGCCAGTTTTTTGATTGACCTCAAACTATTTTTACCTATTTCTTTATTTCTCCTTATAAACTGATGCTGTTCTGGATCGTCCATGATTGACACTAGTAGTTCTCTTTTGTAAGCGGTCACGATTAATAAAAATTTTTGGCCGAGATGAAAATTCAGCAAAGTGAAGGGTGCTAATCCTTGTATAATTGTCTGTCACTGAAAAAGCAAAGTAGATGTCAGATGTGATATCAACAAGTAAAAACAGCGCGAACGTAGGCGAGCGCATGGCACAACCTCAACATTGGAAACAACGGAAGACATTCGATTTATACGGGTATATGCGTCATTACGTCTATTTTTTCCGAGCTCTATAGAAGTTCTACGAGTTTGGGGAAGGAGGGAAAGGTGGACCCACTCTCCAAACTTTCATCCATGTATCTGCAATTCGTGCAAGTCGATTGATTTTTTAAACGAACATTGCATTCCCGCGCCGCTGAACCATAAACCCTTTCTGCTCCGCTGCTCATGCTCCCTTTTCTTTGCTAGAAAATCGTTATAACCAACTATTTCCGCCGTAAATGGCAAGAGACAAACAACTGATGCTGATTTTTAGCAGGATTTTGTAGCTTTGATTCCTCCCATATTATCCGTTCGTGTTGCTTTCTTTTTTTGTTCTCGTATCCTATATACCCTTCGATAACTGTAGATATTCCCCAATTCCTTATTCCTTTTTGCAGGTACATCAGTGGCTTCGAGCCCGGCTCGCGAGCGCCGACATGTCGGATACGATTCGCATATCTCGTATTGTATGCGACTTCTTGGTCCTGACCTGCTGCGGTGAGTTCCTTCAGTGTCTGCTGTATAGCCATAAGGAAAGCGATGGCTAGAGCACGTAGCAGTGAATATCTTGCATGACAGATATGTTGGGATCTATCCTAGTCCGCAGGGGATGCCGCTAAGGTGAAGTTCCGTCCAGCGTCCAACAACGAAACCATATTCCCTGGGATCGCATTAGTGCCATCGTATCATGGTGCATTAGCTGAAGCTCTGGGACAAGTTCAAAGAAGGCTTTGGAGAGACAAGACCTCATGCCCCCATCCGACTAGGATTCATTCGGTATGTTAAGTTGCAGGGTGCAGTTCCGTCGTAGGTATCTTGCTCGTAACATGCTACGTTGAAGTTCGAATAGCAAGAGAAGTATATGGTTTAAGAGAGATCTGAACAGATAGCTCGTCGCGATACGGATAGGGGCGTTCGTATTGCGTCGTTTGAACCTCATTTTGTTTCCCCCTTAAGTGTAACCGGACCTGTCTGTAGCAAAAAGGGGGCGCAAAATAATCGTTGTAAATGGCCGATGACTCTCGTTGTAGGTAAGAAAGCTAGTTGGCTGTGCCAGGCATTCTTTGCTCATCTTATGCTGATAAAGCCACCGTAACCGCCCAGGTGGTGAATGCGTGGCTTGACCGGCACGGGAGCTCCCATTTTCTTTCTTTAGTCAACACGAGAAAAGGCGATGCGCATTCGATGCTCACTCCTCTCATTTGGTGTCTGCTTAACTCGACATGATTTCTGCGTTTTCAGCCATTCCGCTTCTGATCTTTCACGAATGGGTGAAGCCGTACAAGCGAGGGTTCTACTGTGACGATGAGACCATTCGTTATCCGTATCGAGACTCAACTGTCTCGCGACAAATGCTCATCGTCATCGGCTTGTTGATTCCGACGCTTCTGGTTAGTTAGGCTGGCGTAGAGAAAAGTGCATACTTTTTAACTTCTCCTTTTCTGCCTTATCCCTCTGTTTAGCTGTCAGAGCGTTTCCGGACTTCCTCACTAACGTGAGAAAAAGTTTCGTTGCTGTTCATTGGAGTGCATGTGGACAGGTAGATAAGAAGCTGCAACTGGAAGGTTCTGCGGTGTAGATGGTCAAGTTGAAACAAAAGAAGTTGAAAGGCTCGGGAAAAAGCGAGACACGGAGATGGGGAGAACTTTCATTCTGTGTGGGGATCCGTTTTGTGTATTTGAAAGGACTGTGCACTAGAAAGTTCCGAATTACGACATCTAATCTTGACCTCATTCTTCGCAAGTCCTATTTCGATGCTCTAACCAGATCCTGTTCAACGGCAGGATAATTGGTTTTCACTCAGCAAAGCCCTCTTTGAGTTTGAATGGAGCAGTGACGTGCAATTTGCAGGGCTAGACCTGCCAACCACATAGAAGTAGCGGTAGGGACGAATTAGTTGCAGGAAGTGTAATTCATCTCGCACTGGTTTGATTTCTGTCAAACTGTGAAGGCTTTGCAGATATTCGATCGGTCAACGTGGGATAACCTTCTTTCACATAGATTTTCAGCTTGCTTAATCTCTAATTGGTTGCTTCTTTGGTCTGCTTACTGCTCCTGCGTTCCTGAAGTTTCGTCTAAAAATCGACCGCGCTTCCAACGCTATTATGTGAAAAATATTGACAGATTTCAAAAGCGAAGGATGGTGAATAGAGTTCATTCAGGTGCGTAGACAAGAAGCGCTTGCGCTTGACATACGGCGTAGGAGAACATGAGGATAGAGGGGTAAAGGAATACCTTTCGGGGGTGCGCCACGCATTCTACTTCTACGAAATATTATAGAGGCGATTTGAAAACGTATTTGGCCATACCATGACCTGCAGTGGCCAGCCGACGAATGAGTCAGCGCTTTATCCTTCCCAGACAAGTCAGATATCAATTCACCAACCCCTGAGAGATGGAGGACTTGGCTGGTCTGGGCGGGAAATCCGAACCTGGTATCGGGTGCACGCGACAGCCGGCACCTCCTCCGAGTGCATTATACGCGCCCGAAGGAGAACATACCGAAAAGAGAGGAATGAATGAGATGGCAAGGGAAAAGGTAGCGAGATATCATATCCGAAAAGGCCTCACGATCAGTACAACCTACGCGGGCCGCCAGCATGTTGAGATCGCCAAGAGGATCGTCAAGTATCCTCCCAACAGTGCATACGGGAATGGATGGATAAGGTATTAGGTTGTCCCATAAGTCCCGCCGTTTTTTTAAAAACGATTCATTGCGGATTCCGTCGGCGGTCTCTTGCAAAGTGCTATAGAGCTTTCGAAAGAGAATGATTTGCTCTATCAGAGCATGTATTGCATTTCTTTTTTCATCGTGAATTTTGCCAATTTTTAGGTCGTTGAAGTGAAAAGCGAAAAAGTGAAAAAGTAGCCATTTGCGCAGTTACTTCTCTCGCTTAGGTTTGGAATTTTTTGCGCAGCTTTTCATAGCATTTGGAAGACAGTGTTCTTTCCTACAAGAATGCGTGTTGGTCCTATTTGCTCATTCGTTCTTTATTGATTTTTAGGTCATCAAAGTGGAGCGTCCGAATAAGAAGATTTATTTTTACCCACAGCTCCTGCTCTGTGGTTGGAATTTTTGCTCGGTGTTATATGCCGTTCGGAAGAGAATGTCTTTCTCTATAAGAATTTGTGTCGCGTTTTTTGGCTCACGCTGATTTCTGACGAATATCGACAAAATTCCAAAAGGAGAAAAATGATCTTCACCAGCAACTCCTTCTCCTTGTTTAGTCTGCCTTGCTCAGTTTTATATGGCGCTCGAAATTGGATGTCGTGTGCTACCAGTTTATGTGATTCGTTCTTCGGCTATTTAAATTTCAGCTAATTTTCAGGTCATCAAAATGGAGCTGTGCCAGGTCGACAAGGATAAGCACTTTTGGCACCTTCTTCTCTTTGCTTTCAACCAGGGTTCTAGTGCGGCTAAGGCACTAGAACCCTACTTGACAAACACTATTTTTCACCACCAGTTACAATTCTGTGCAAAAATCGGTGAATATGTGTCCGTGCGATGAATGATGGCGGACAAGCAGGCCGGCAGCAATCGTCGCTCGCTGGTTCCTGATGTTCATTCATCACACAGACATATTCAACGACTTTTGCACAGAATTGTAACTGGCGATGGAAAATAGTGTTTGTAAACCAGGGTTCTAGTGCCTTAGCCGCACTAGAACCCTGGTTGAAAGCAAAGAGAAGAAGGTGCCAAAAGTGCTCATTCTTGTCAACCTGGCACTGCTCCATTTTGATGACCTGAAAATTAGCTAAAATTTAAACGGCCGAAGAACGAATCATATAATCTGGTAGAAAAAGACATCCACTTTCGAGCGTCATATAAGACTGAGCAAGACAGACTAAACAAGGAGAAGGAGTTGCTGGTGAAGATCAATTTTCTCCTTTTGGCATTTTGTTGATATTCGACAGAACACAGCATGAGCCAAAAAACGCGACACAAATTCTTCAAATTTTGATGACCTAAAAATCAATAAAGGACGAATGAGCAAATAGGAAAAACACGTAATCTTGTAGTACAGAGCATTGTCTTCCAAATGCTGTGAAAAGCTGCACAAAAAATTCCAATCCTAAGCGAGAGAAGCAACTGCCCAAATGGCTACTTTTTCACTATTTCACTTTTCACTTTAACGACCTAAAAATTGACAAAATTTAGGATGGAAAATGAAATGCAATACATGATCTGATAGAGCAAATCATTCTCCTTCGAAAGCTGTATGGCGCTATGCAAGAGACCGCCGACGGAATCCGCAATGAATGTAAAAGACGGGGGACTTATGGGTCAGCCTAATATATAGTGAAGTCCAAATCGTAGACATGTTTCTCCTTCCTACCCCGCATGCCGTCGGGTTTAATAGGTGATGTAATGTGTAATCCATTTCCTGGTTAGCGAAGATAATCTGCTGGACATCAAGAAGCAGATGCATCTTCTACACTTTAATGTTAACACTGAAAGTCAGCCGAGTAGAGTGAGTGCAGTTCGAGTTCACGGTGTTGATGATGTTGATTCGTTGACTAACGGTCGGTGTTGATTTGTGCTATGGGAAGTCGTGTAAAGCTGTTAAGCCAAGATGTGTATATTTCGGTTAAGTTTAGGGCTGGAACTGGGCAAAAAATACCAGCGGTCTGTTAACTTTAGGGCGTCGTTAAAGCAGTGAAAAAGCAGAGACTTCATCCTCATTTATTACATCACGGCTTCCCTGTTTGTCTTGCACTATACAAGGATAAGAAGACACTTCTGTATCTATCATTCATGGGGTGCGCCACGAATTCTACTCCTACGGGACCTCGGCAAGCTGAATGCGTATCTGGCCTATAAATTGACTTATGGTGGCCAGCCAGTGAGCAAGCCAGGCATTATTACTTTTTATGGACATTTTCGGTAGGCATATACCGATCACGGAGGAAATACTTCCTAGGTCTGTTCGGAATTCCAAACCTTCAAACAGGAAACCCTCGATTTTGCCACAACTCGGAATCGATAGTGTAGTACAGGCGTTGCCGGGGAATCTCGAGCAAGTCGAGGATTGACTATTGGAATAGATCTGAAAAAATTCCGGCAGATTGGGCTTAAGATTGCATAGCATGAACGATGCCTTTCGAAACAAAGAGGTCCCACTAGGTTATCCTGACAAGCGGTAAGGACGAACATAGTGGTTGCTGGAGCAAACCAAAGGCCACCTCAGCAATGAAAGCAATGGAACACCTTCACCTTCTTGGTCTTCGACGTGAGCTATATCCTTGAGGATTAGGAACAAGCAACGTCGCTAATCAGCCCGATGTCCTATGCGTCACGCATTCTGTTTTAGAAGGATATAGTAGATGCAGCTTTTATGCGTATTTGTACTATGCAAAAAATTGTGGTGCCAGGCCGATGGACGAGTCCTTCCCCTACAAATCATGTACTAGTTCACCGACCTCGGAAGAACTGATGACGTGCTTGACCTGGGCGGGAGCCGACTCACGTGGGACTGACTGAAGGTGTCCCTAGTCAGCTGCCAATAAGCATTCGTGACAGTGAGAAGCAACGGCCACTAGTTATCGCTGAATGGTATTACCGTTATGTTCGACAATACACAATTTCTTCGCCAGAGTTGAATGCCTGGCCATCCGAGTAGCAGCTGTGATACGTTTTCTGTGTTCGAGGTCAAGAGCTGCATTTAGCGTATTCTTGCAGATAGTCGCCACCGAGATCTTCCGCACGATGGCCTGGGAGAAGAAGTGCGAGTCGCAGTTCAAGACGTATCACCTGAAGCAGTACTCAGTTCATCGGCTGATTGTGCGGCTGTACTGTTTCATCGGTGGGTCTTGAGTTGTCTCTGTTTGTGTTCACCTGTGCTCCCCGGAAATCGCTCTTAGAAATAGTAATTCGTCTTTGGTGCATGGATTTACTACAGAATTGCATTCGGCTATGAGCGAATACGGCACAACTTCTTATGATGAAGTGTTTAGGGTACTTCTTTCTCGGCGTGTGCTTCAACCAGCTGATGGTGGACATTGCAAAGTATACTATCGGGCGTCAAAGGCCTCACTTCATGGACGTTTGTAAACCTAATATAGGATACACGGAGGTAGGTGTGGTCGATGTGTACAATGCAGTAGGCCGAATAGGTGGTAATTGATTCTGTTGACATTTTTAGTGCAAAAACCCCGACGAGTACATCACAAATTTCACCTGTACTGGACCAGACCAGAAACTGATCCACGAATCGCAGCTGTCGTTCTACTCTGGCCACGCCGCCTTCAGCTTCTATGCCGCGTGGTTTACCTCGGTAAGTGACCCATTCGGTTACGACCTTACGAGGAGAAATGGTTGCGTGACTTGGCGGAGATTAAAGTTTCTTTTAGTTGGTTGGTCAGAACGTTTTGAGCTGATTTTGTGAAGGTTTCAGATCTTTTTATTCTTGATCGGTAGGCATGATGTATTTTTAAGACATCTCCGTGTTGCGGTGCATATAGCCGTATTGCCTTCCTTAATTTCAATCACGATGTCAATTCCACAAGACCGCCTTCGAGCCATCGTTTTCTATGGATGACGTCGAGGCGCTAGGATAGAAACCGTTCGGGACATCAACAGCGCACGGGAAGAGGGCACCACTTCCACGGGCACTATCAAGCGCTGGTTCGCTCGCTTCAAAGGAGGAGACATGGACTTCGAAGACAAACTTCGGTCGGGACGCCCCACAAAGTGGAGGATTCCGGGCTCTAGATGCTGTCAAAGAGGATCAGAAGGATGGCATCCGCGACGAGGTTCGGGTTCACCCATCCAACAGTCCTCAGTCGACTCCAGGTCTTCGGCTACAAAAGAGTGCTGACCCGATGAGTCCCTAATGTCTTGGTCGATACAACACGGTTTATTCGGGTATCCATCTCTCAGTATCTCTTCTTCCGCCAGCACCCAAAAAAGTTTCTGGCGATCGACTGCGATTCTAAGAACCGTAAGACCCTTAAGAGATCCGTTCACGCTTCCGCTTCCTTACCCATCTATTCCACTGACGTTGCCTCCTATCTCTATCACTTATTTCGTTTCCTTGAAGCATTCATAACGAAGAAAATATTCACCGAAGTTGGCGATGTTGGAAGGGCGGTCAGCAAGTTCTTTGACTTCCAGTCTTCCCAGTTTTAGGAGAAGTGAATCGCTGACCTGCCCATTAGGAGGGACTAACGGCAGTGATGTGTTTGTTCAGTAGCTTCCATTGTGTGCTGAATAACATATTAATGATGAAAAAATGTCAAAAGGCTCATGGTTTTATGGGTGACTTAATACTTGTGCCTGCGAAGGCATCTATATAAGCTCAAAGCGTATCAGGCCTTACTAGTGCAGCTGGTGCAGTTGGGAGGAACTGACAATGTGAGCAGATCCGCCTGCCATCAGGATTGCCGTCCTAGTATCCACTCATTTCTATAAGCTCTGTGAGGAACAAAGCACAGCTTTCAGAAGAGCATATTCCCGTTCAAGTGCCTCTCGTTTGTCAAGTTGACTATCCATGGTACATGGCGTATGCCGAAAGTTTGACTGATCTCCACCGATCCCCTGCTCCTCCAGTTGGAAGTTCTAGAAAAAAGTAAAAACTACTAAATTGGCGTAAGTACGTCATTTTAGGGTCATCAAGAAAAAGTTCATGTTGTTTGTTTAACCGAATCTATTGGCAAGAGCATCCGACTGTGCGTGCATTACGGCTTTATGACTACGGTATGGCAGCATTGGAATTGCTTTCGTTTAGCTCTACCTCCAAGCTCGGCTTTATCGTCCGCTGTTCTCTCGTCTTCTGCTACCCGTCATTCAGTTTTCTCTGTTCGGAGGAGCCTCTTACGTCGCTCTTACTCGGGTAGGTTTTAGTTCTGTTGAAAGAGTTAACAATACCGCACTCGATTTTGGACCGAAATCTTTAAAAAACCTTTCTGCTTGCAAACGAAAGCCTTGATAAACTGCCAACTTTATTTCTCTGTTCATTTTTGCGCGAAAGCCTGCTATTTAAAAAATAGACTAATCAACTAATTAACCTACAGATTAACAGTTTTCGAACAAATTTTCTCAATCATTTTTTAGAGGCTAATACCCATACCCACAGTCAATGCGAATTGGTCAATTTTTCATTATCTTTGAAAAGAAATCGAGCGTAGGAGAAGTGCAGCAGAGGGTTTTGGAGAGGAAGCAGAGATTCTGCCTGCGAAAGAAGTAGAGAAGTAAAGGCGGATGGCGCTATAGAAAACTCCACTCCCCGTAAGCAGCAACGGAAAAAAATCTGGATTTTCGGATGTTAGATATTCTCTACTCTTCAAATAAAAAAAAAACACTTCAATTCAAAAACGGCACTGATCAAATAAAACTGGGCTGTCTTCTAAGCAAGCTTGCTGTTTTAAAGTAAAATCGTACGTCTTCCAAATTATTAGGTTGTCCCATAAGTCCCCGCCGTTTTTTTCAACGATTCACTGCAGATTTCGCCGGCGGTCTCTTGCATAGCGCTGCATAGCTTTCGAAAGAGAATGACTTGCTCTATCAGCACATGCATTGCATTTCTTTTTTCATCATGGATTTTGTCAATTTTTAGGTCGTTGAAATGAAAAGTGAAAAAGTGGAAAAGTGAAAAAGTAGCCATTTGCGCACTTGTTCTCTCCGCTTAGGTTTGTAATTTTTTGCGCAGTTCTTTATGGCACTTGAAAGACAATGTTCTGTGCTACAAGAATATGTGTTGGTCCTATTTTCTCACTTGCCCTTTACTGATTTTTAGGCCATCAAATTGGGAATTCCGACTTTTCCGTCCGAATTTTTACCAAAACTCCGGTTCTGTGGTTGGACTTTTTTGCTTGGTGTTATATGTCGTTTGGAAGAGGATGTCTTGCTCAGTAAGAATTTGTGTCGCGTTTATTGGCCCACGCTGATTTCTGTCGAATATCCACAACTGAAGAAGGAGAAGGAGTTGTTGGTGAAGACGATTTTTCTCTTTTTGGCATTTTGTTGATATTCAGTAGAAGTCAATAAGCACTGTACATTTTCTTATATAGCAGGGCATTTTCTTTCGAATGACATATAACACCAACTCAAAAAGTCCAACTACAGAGCAGCAGCTGTCGGCAAAAATAACCATCCTCCTACGGACGTCCCATTTTGATGACCTAAAAATCAATAAAGGGCAAATGAGCAAATAGCACTAACACATATTCTTGTAGCACAGAACATTGTCTTCAAAATGCTATGAAAAGCTGCGCAAAAAATTCCAAACCTAAGCGAGAGAAGTAACTGCGCAAATGGCAACTTTTTCACTTTTTCACTTTTCACTTCAACGACCTAAAAATTGACAAAATCCATGATGAAAAAAGAAATGCAATACATGTTCTGATAGAGCAATTCATTCTCTTTCGAAAGCTATGCAGCGCTATGCAAGAGACCGCCGGCGAAATCTGCAGTGAATCGTTGAAAAAAAAAACGGCGGGGACTTATGGGAGAACCTAATAAAACAAGCGTTTGCCGGACTAAAGCAAAGGTTCTTCGAGGAGGTCAGAATAATTTATTGTTCGGTTAAAATTCAGTAGGACTTCATTGGAAACTTTTCATTTCACCTGCACCAATAAGTGGACGCACCTTGAAGCTTTATAAAGTGATTATTTTTCGAGGAAAACTAATGGTATATTTAAAGTGCAGAAAGGCTGCATTTTTTACCGATAAAGAATTATGACATGTACACTTCAAGGACGTCGCGATTTTTTGTTGATAGAAAATATTCTGTCTGCGTGGAGATACGCACGTGTCAGCGGTACAACAAAAATAACTAGGGTCCATCAATAAGGTCATTGTGTGAGCGAATACGTGTTCGGATTGCCTCCACGACATCCCGTAGAAGTAGAATGCGTGGCGCATCCCAAATAAGATTGAGTAACGATGTCCTTTTTCCTTTATCCTTATACTTACCATACCCTTTCTATCCCTTTCATCATTCTAGGTTTCGGACTATAAGCACCACTGGTCAGATGTCCTTGTTGGTGCACTGATTGGTAGTACCATAGGCATCTTTGTGGTGAGTTTTTTTTATTGATTTTGGTTAGAGGTTGGAGTGAGTTAGTTCTCCCGATTCGCTCATGGATGTTATCAGGCGCTCTACGTGGCTGAAGTGTTCAAACGTCGCGAAATCCCCGCCTGCGGATTAGGATCGAATGAGTTTGGCTTGATAAGGTAAGCATTTGAAGCACCGTAGTCTAGAGCATGAACGACTAACTTCGTCTTTGAAGAATGGAGAAGCCGGATGTAAACCCAGTCACTATGTCCACTGCGACGCACACTATCACAGTGACCAACGAGCACGATCCGTCGTCGAATCAGCGACTGTGAGTTCCTCTTCCATTCTCTGTGTTCCACGTTAACCGCGACGGCGCTCATTTGCCTCAACGCTTCCATAACATCTGTTCAAGCTCCCGGTCCTGTTCACGGTGGTGGTGTTTCTACGTGTATCGACAGTGACTTTAAGATAGACTTGAAAGGGGTCTCTGCCTCACTGAAGCATCTGACAGCAAGCTCTTCGCTACACGGAGTTTTTCATTCGAAAGCAGCCGTGGATTGTACACAGCTGCGGTGTGAACTGAATGCCATTCATCGGGAAGAGATTAGGCGAGTTGTGTTTTACTGAGAATTCAAGCGGGATGCTTATTCGAGCAAAGAGCTAATCGCACGTTCAGAATGTCATCGGTGAGACCGTAACACTTTTCACTTCACTTGGAATGGCTCCTGTAATGCGGTCGTCTGTATGAGAAATTCTGACAGCACCTGACAGAGCTCCATCTGCACTACCTTTTGAGTGGCTTGACCGGACGCATTTTAAAGTTTCTACTCACATCTGAACGGTGCTAGAGGGTTAATCATCGTTCACTCCTGACTTGTGAACATCAGAACGCAGAGAACACCTCAAATTGAGCCGGAGATGAAAAAATACGCCGAATTACGGGTGCCGGTGTAGATCGGATAGCGAAGCTTAGAGAATACCGCGTCAAGTGTAACCAATGAAAAGCTTGGGGAAGTATTGGGAAGCAGAGACGTGTTGATGTTGTTCAGTATGTCCCCCCTTCGACCTAACGGAAGTTTTAATATGGTTGGAATATCTCCTAGGCATGTCGCAGAATTTTGTGGATCACGAATTATTCTCACAACAACAGAAGTGGAAGTGACAGGAATATTGTTAGATTCAATCGTGGCGATCATTCCATTATCATGCTTTTAACTCCGCTACACCATCTAACTGAAGATCTGCAGTTATAGTGGATTTATTCGACTTCAGTTCCGTGTTCGTTGTTCAGTTTGACGCAAGTGAGGTGTCTGGTGTTGGAAATCATAAGAAATATTTCATTATTTCTTCCTGCAAAATTGCCTTGGTGTTGACTCTGGGGTAGATGAAATGAGCTCAGGCTGTCAGCGAATGCTAGGGTGTCCTTAAGCACTTATTTAGAGTCCTCTCTAAGTTGTCGCATTTCGCAAAAGACATTAGGGTGTCCAGAAAGTATCTGCAGAAATAGGACAATTTTTTCGAAATAACACAATTTTTTATCAACATCTTATTAGTCAACCAGATAATTTCCATCAACATCGACTACTCCGCCAACGTTCCACAAGACTTCGAGTTCCTCTGGCGTAGAAATCCGGCGACTTGGAAGCGAAAAAGCTCGGAGGTCATTTTCGAGGTGATCACAATCTTCATAACGCTTCCCTTCCAGATGATGCTGAAGTGATCGAAAAAGGTTGTAGTCACTTGGGGATAGATCTGGGCTGTACGATGGATGCGGCAGGACTTCCCATCCGAGTTCCAGAATTTTCTGAGAAGTTGTCTTCGCGATGTGTGGACGCGCGTTATCGTGCAGCAAGCGAACTTTGTCGAGCCTTCCTTGCGCATCTGGTCGGCCAGTCTCGGCAGTTGGGTAGCGTAGACCTCGGCAATGACCGCCGTGCTGTCAAGCCGCAGCTCGAAATGGTAGGTCCCATAAACTCCCCACCAGACGCGCAGCATGACTTTCCTCGCACGAATTTCACCTTTTACGAAAGATTTCGGCACTTCATCGCGTTGGCACCACGCACGTTTACGAGCTGGTCGACGTAGAAGACCCATTCTTCGTCTCCTGTGACGATGGCGCCCAGCCAGTTGAAGGTGCGACTTCGGGAGAGCAGCTGAGTGCATATGTCCAGACGCCTTGGCCGGTTGTCGTCAGTCAGTTCGTGTGGGAGCCACTGGCCGAGCTTTTTAGTCATTCCAAGAGATCGCAGTCCATTGTCCACGGTGGATCGGAAACAGGCAAGAGCAGCAACAAAATAACGCATACCTTCATATGGTTGCTGCTCTGATAGTTTCCTCAGTTCATCCAAAAATATCGTTGTCGGTCGACCAGAGCGAGGCTCATCTTCGAGACTCATGTTCCCGCATCTGAGGCGTTCGAACCAGCTATATACAGTCTGTACAGAAGGAGCTTCAGCGCCGAATACACGACACAAGTTCCGATAGGCTTCTGCAGTGGAGTGCCCAGATTCAAACTCGTAAAGGAGTACGTGTTTAATACGGGTAGACAGTTCGGCCAGTGAAATAGGCAAGGGAGACGGAGTTGAATATGTTATGCAGATACAGCAGGATAGTGTCATTATATAGCATTTATGTTGAAATCTTCAGAACATACTAGAAAAAACCTGGAACATTGCGAAGTTTTCTGCAGATACTTTCTGGACACCCTAATAGATAGACAAGACTGCTGAATTGGCTCTGATTTCCAAAACTGGGGTGACGATAGTACACTGTAATGTAATGTAATGCACTCCTCACTGAATCTGTGTATTCATGTCCGTGGTCTTCGACTACCTTCAAGTTACTGTTTAGTCAGGGCGGAACCTGAGTTGCTCTCATTCGCTAGCCTTCAACCGCTCAGAGTCTACCGTGCAACACCGGTCACAACCGACCTGTGAATTTGAGGGAGAGGTTATCTTGCGTGGGTTCTCGTCTTCCTTTGAAGGGATTCATGGCAACTGCTGGGATTTTCGCTTTGTCCATGTTTGGTTTTCGGGCTGCTTGGCGACTTTTCAGTAGAATGCATGCCTTTGTTGTCTACTACTGCTAACTGTGAAGGTTTGCATAAGACTGTGAACATCGGTTTATAGAAAAATTTCGTCTTTGGAACCATAACTTCAAGCGTTTATAACTCACCTCGTTCAAACCGTATTTTATGTGAAATAAGGTTAGGCAGGTCGCCGTTTTAACGCTATAAATATCTCCGTCCTAGTCTCAGTTGTCTGATACACGACGGTATAGGAGGTTTTGGTAGCGATATATGTGAAAAATGGGCAGTTTTTAATGCATATGAATTGTATATTTTGAGTTGGAGAGTATAATATATCTGTTCAAAACTACTGGATTCTTTACGTAATGATTCCAAAAGCAGTCAATCTGATCACAAGGCGGAAATTTTTCACAAAGTCGGGAACATTTGTAACACCAAATCGGGGAATATGTCGGTCCATCCAACGATTTAAAAGTTTTATTGCGGTGCCTTTTACCTTAGTTGCGGCTAGTCTATCTCTACCCCTGCTATCCTCTTCCTCCCTGCCTATGACAATTCTCTGGAATGTGAATGTTGTGCTGTGGAGTGCGTGTCTGTTAACCACTTGCATTCAGCGACGGTTCGTCGTCGTCGTCACGATCCAAGTGATCAACGCCAGGAAGCGCCGCGTCCGTCCGTCGGGGGGTCGTCACCACCGCCGTCGCCTTCGTCCGCCGGCTAACATTAAACCCTGCAGAGTGGCGCCTTCACCCGACCATCGCACCGCTCACACGGCTAACCCGCTTCTCACGACGCTCTCTAACGTCCGCTCTGTTTATACTCCACGTGTGAATTGTGTTTGTGTTCCTTTCTTCTGTGCTTTCGAAGATCCCGAAGGTGGTAGGTGCTTTGTTTGCCGCCACTACGCTACAGGAACGACAGGGCCGATTCTGATGATTCTGGAGCTGGTGTCAATGTGCTTTAACTTTTTGAACTATATATGTGCTCCTTCACTGTGGTTCATCTATCGTGTCAGACTTTACACGAAACAAGCCAATCAGAAGCGGAGCACAACACCCGTGGGCGGGGTCTACGCTCTTTATTTGCCGTTGCCCTTCAGCTACCATAGCAGAGCTGGTCTCTAAAGAGTCGAGCTGGATGAACCGCAGTCTATCTGTCTTTCGCTGCACTTTTCGTTGGGTAATGTTGTTCGTTACGATTTCAGTTTGCCATATTGCAATTCTAGCGAGAGAAAGTGCTCAAACGGGGACTATTTGACGGAGATTCGCCTCGATCCTATGTTGGTAGTGAAGGTGTGAGAGCCACT
Source organism: Heligmosomoides polygyrus bakeri (assembly GCA_947359475.1). Lineage (NCBI taxonomy): Eukaryota > Metazoa > Nematoda > Chromadorea > Rhabditida > Heligmosomidae > Heligmosomoides > Heligmosomoides polygyrus. The sequence continues at coordinate 29,187,588 of OX375866.1, read as the reverse complement.
CTGCACTAGGGCTAGCTAACAGCCAGAGTTCCCGTTCGCCCACGCAGTTTCTCTGCAATTCATTCAGAAGTACTGTGTTGTCTTTAAGCATTTGTGGTGTCCTCGGTGAACTAGTGCTGCTAAATTACATATTAATAATATACTAGTCATAATAACTTTCCATAGGTCAGAACTGAGTTGTGCGCAGTCGTGGTTTCCGTGTTCTTCTGTATGCTGATACTAGCTGATTTGGTAGTGATTGTATGGAGTGTCAGACGTTCGTAGTTCATTTCTCTTTCCTCGTACCGGTAGCATTTTTTTTTTGCTTCGATTTATTGTCCCTCTTTGCATAATAATACTGTTATATAAGTGTGCGTCGTGATGTGTTCCTTCATGGCAAGGTTTCCCGCAGTGTTTGAATGCATGGTGTATCTTAGGTGCCACTATCCCAGTACTGCTCTATATTCGAACTTGGTGCTCTGTGTAAAGTCAGGGCAGGTTATACAAAGAGTTGCAGGCTTCCTTTGAAAGTATTTATGCTACCGCAGCGTAGCGGCGCACTTCTACTGCAATTTTGAAGCATAACGTGATCGCTGCGCCGCTCTCAGCTGATCACCACGTCGAGCTGTGCTTGTTTTTTCATTCACTACAGTATCCCGAAATTCCGTCAAATTGGGTTTGTTAGGGGTGTGAGGAAGCAATGTGTCGCCACCAGGGGCAAGCAGCCGTTTTGGAATATTTTGAATATAAGTGGTCAAGAATTTTTTGTTTCTATTTTCGAAAATTGTTCATATCCTCTGGTTTTCAGTATGATTTCATCGCAGGTAAGTCGGATTGGTGGAAGCACCCGTTATTTCCACCTCAACGTTGTTAAATCGAACTGAGCACTTGGAGGGAACTGGCCGCCTCTGAAAATGTAATCAAACCAAACATTTTTGAAATCGAAACGGACATCTCTCAGATGGACTAGGTGCTCTCTCTAAGGAGGCTGAAATAGTTTTTCGTTGCGAAAAAGTTTCTACCACTTTCTATGAGTGACTGGTGGTTCTATGAGTTTCTATGAAATTTTATATCTTTGCTGTAAGAGTGGGTACAGTGTTGGGATACTAACGAATCTTTCCTTCAGCTACGAAATGGGATCTGTCCTACTCGCAGGAGGGAACGCTAGAAAAACGGAACGAATGTACCATCGCGGCATCCCTCGCTAGGTAATTCTAAAGAAAGGTCCTCTTCTAGGACAAGAAGCTACGGTGTCCTCGTAGTAAACTATTTTGTTTTCCGTTTTGTCGCCGTTGTCAGAACATCAGAACGAAGTGCCTAGCCCACTAGGACAGATTCCTGAAGAGCTGTTGAGCTCACTGGCACGCAGCGATTTTCATGAATGGTAGCAAAGACTCTTTCTTTTTCGAACTGCGCACTAATGAACGATGCAGGAGAGGTTGCAGGGGAGAACGCGCATATCTGCATTGTGCAACGTCAGGCAAGCAGCGTTTATACTCTGGGTCTCAGCCAAACAAAGTGATGTTCTAGCGGATGCATGGCGCCCCCTCTTCATAGGACATGCTTTGAAACTTCTGCCATTTCACACTAAAAACAAGTCGAAATTCGTGCCTGTAACCAGTATTTTTTAAAACCAAGTCGCTACAAAATTCGCCTTTTTGTATCGGATGAATAATATAATTTTTCACGGAAACTCATGGTATTTTTAAGTCGAAAAGTCATTTTGATTTTCCAGAGAGCGTCTACTTAAATGAGAAAGACGTTCGCTCCGATTTCGAAGGTGTTCGCAAGTTATGGCCATATATCTGTCAAACGCGTGAAACCTCTTAAAGCGATCTGCAGATAAGCGTGTGGACTTCTATATAAAACTTTTGGACACAAAAAAAATAAAACTAAAAAAACTATAAAACTTTTGAATGCGTTCAGGATCGATCGGGATTATTGGTTTTTTTTCTGCTTCAAGTCGACAGTATCGATCTTCCACTGGGTAGTTCACCTTTAGGGATGCCCTTTTGGGGCCAGATTCATCAACGATAAGCCGGTATCATGTCACGGTGGGTTAACCATATCGGCCAACGTAGTGAGTGATACAGAGAGATGCAGAGATACAGATATAATAACCGATATTCCATTACCGACCGGTAAGCGGTTGAATCTGGCCCCTGAATTGCTTGAGGAATCATGCGAATATGGTGGACAATGGGCATACTCAGCAACAACCATTTGATTTTGATTGAATAATTAATATTAATAGATACAGATAATATCAATTGTTGTCCGTATTCAACCTATGAAGGGGATCACGGGAATCCAGTGGCCGGCTGGCAGGCTTTACAATAATGTCGGTCAGCTGGACTTTTGGGGCGATGCCCCAATGAGTAATCAATCCTAGTCCGGCTGACTCTTACTGGTTCTGTCTTTCGTCTTCTAGCTATCCAAGCTTTCTACCTGTTCTAGGGTCGTGAATCAATCATGTCAATCGTGCTTCAAAGTCTAAAATTCGTCGTAATTCCTTCATCAAATTCAACTTCGGAAAGCTTATTTCGAAGCAACAGAGTGTCATTGTTACACAGCAAAACTGCATGAAGCTTTCAAAGCGCGGTTTTCAAGCATTTCAGCAAATACGAAGCTATGGTATAACGCTCGACTGGAACTCGCATTCCCTTCCTGTCGGCTAAGAATTTTCGCTTCTTTAAAATTTAGTCGTCTAAAGCCTGCAAGGGTTGTAGATTGGGCCAACCAAAGCATCCATCAAGGCTGAGTTTCGTAGGAAAGACATTCCACACTGCAGGAAACCTTGCCCGAAACATCGCGCTGCGTTATCCCGAAGCTTGCGTGTGATCTTCCGCCGCCCATGTTGTCAAGTTTTCCGTCTCCTCCGTTGTGTGCAGTTGTGCTCAGGGTGCTTGTCTTCTGTGGTGAAGCGGCGGCGCCGGTACGATCATTCAGTTCGCTGTTGTTTCCCGTTTCAGTTTGGAGTATAACGGCGGCATTGACGGTGGCGCTGCAACTCGATACATCGATCACTATTGATTTTGTCGCTTTCTGTGAACACCCGGCCGAGGTGCGCATCGTCGTCGTTTCGCCGTACACTATGTACGATTGTTCGTTTGTGTGTCTAGTGACTAGTCTCCCAATTTGTTAGCGCTGCACTGTCATCTGTTTCCACAGCTGATTTTTTCCTTCATAAAGATGAATATTGCGATGGTGATGGTGGAGCTGGGCGTGAGGACACAGTCTAGTCGTGATGCCGGTTTTTCTATACCTGTATCGTCGTCTAGTCCGCAGAAGAAATGACGTAGGAGTGTGCTACGGTTGCACCGTGCTGGTGGAGAAGGGCAAGGAAAGAAAACTCTCTCACTGAAATGGCTTTCGAGTTTTTTCAAAGACATGCGGGTAACGAGATCTATTAGGCTGTGGCAAGGCTGCATAGCAATGCTTTTTTTATGCCCAAGTTCGACTTTTGATGAAACTTGGCATTTTTCAGCGTTGTTTAACTACTGATTTTCTTGTTATAGCCGTTCACAAAGATTGTTATCCAATTTTATTCGGCTTACGTTCCAGCTAGTTCCTCCTTCTTCAGTGCCTTTCGATTAGCCCGTATACTTTGAATTGAGGTGTGGGCTGGTAGTATGGTGGACGTTTCCGACTATTCACTGCTCCAAAGAAGGCGAAATGCAAGCCGAATAAAAATTGGGTAACGATCTCGGTGAACAGCCATAAGACGAACACTAACAGTTGAACAATGCTTTTCCTTAAATATTTTTAAGGAAAGATCGCCTTTTTGTCGTGTTCAGTGGCCAGTACCGTAGTCGCACTTGTCATGGTCCCCGAGCTATTTCGTGAAGAGCGTTATGGCTGTATAGGTTGGAATATTAGAGGAAAGCGGATGATTCTAAGTGGTTGTGCTCGTGCTGCCATTAACAAGTATCGCACCAAAAATGCATGGGGACAGCTACAACTTTGGCGACTCAAGTCCTCTCAGGCTGCTGCTCGAATTATGTCGTCATTTCCTGTGAATTTTTATTTTTTAAATTGTTTACGCAGGAGCGTAGTGGTGCAGTCGGTGGAGGCGCTGGCTATTGTGTTGGCTGCCGCAAACCGGCCTTTTGCAGCTACTCAGAAGACTCGGAGGAAAGGATTAAAAATACCGTATTCAAAAAACGAAAGTATGTATAGTGGAACATAATACGATGCCGAATTGGATTGATTAATGTTGTCAGCCGCGCTTGTAGTGATATATCTAAATACGGAAACAAATAGCACAGAAATGCATTATTAAGCAAACAGGCTCATCGAAGTGTGTGCGAAGAGAACTGTCGGATTGGAATATAGTTATAAATTGCGCTGAGGTTCTGAACACTGCCAACGCTAATGCTTGAAGGTACCAGACATAGTGATCCTAACAATCGGTGTAAAAAATAGAGCTGTATGAAAAGGATACATAGCTCTCTACGCTAGTTGCAGTAATAGCGGTTGAATCACAGTATCGCTTTAGTGGGTATAGAGTAGGGTGCCCTGTTAGAACGTAGAGGACCAGATCTGTAAGCAAAATGTGATGCGATAGAGAAGCGAATTTATCTGAATGTCGAAATTGACAAAAGTACATCCCGGAGATACTGGGAGATGGCGTATCCACTCCACTAGCGCATGGGTGATGCGCTGCCACGACAGGCCACCACTGCGGATCTGGATTTATTATGACTGAAGCTAAATCCGGTTTAGCTAACCTGGCACGGGAAATCATACTCAGAGAATTGTGTCACGGTTTTTCTCTGTCTAGAAGTCACATCTGTTTTAAATCACGCCCTATGCCTCCACATGCGGTGTGGGGTTTGGTGTATGCACGACTCGAAGAACTATTTAGTTTGTAGACTTTTTCTAATCTATGGCTTGCTTTGGGTTTTGCGGTGTATTTGTCAGCACTCGCAGTTACATGTAGCTGATGTGCGCAGCTTCGGTAAATGAACAGTGTCTGTTTCTAGAAGCAACGGAAAGATTTTACCGTCGGTTCGTGTCGGTCCTGGTGCTGTTGCTGAGCAGGACCTCAAGCGGTTCTGATTTGCGCCGTGTGTTCATAATCAGTAAACGTTAACCGCTGATGTATCCATTCTTCCTTCCGTGAATCTCCCATCTAACGACGTCATCATGTCATGAGCTAAAGAAACTGGTGCTTGTTGAACCATAGATATGTCATAGATGGTACTAACTATGCGTGAGATGACAGTGTGTTTGCCCGTGCTCATACCAGTACTAACGATGACGACCTTGAATGCGTGTTGTAAATAGGTAATATCTACGTCAGGTCTTTAGTGCAATAAACAGTTAATACCAGATGTTTTAAGTAGAATAAACATGCAGAAAATAGTTATAATAGATTAGGACATAACTAAACGATTATGTTTTCAAGGATCAGTTGGAGTTGAAGTGGGCCTTTGATTATGTAACGTTTTCTAACGCTTTCTGATTCTGCCTATTCCGTTCTCCATATTCAGTGAAAACGACAACTTCAGGCATTTTCACTATTGATCGCTGTGGCAATCGTAGTCTATGTGAACCACGCCGTTTGGCACATGTTCATGGTGATTTCTAGACGACCTAGAAATTGACAGTTTCGCACTCATCAAAAGCAGTTGAAGATTGTCGAAGAGAGGCCACGGTAAAGCCTTTGTCAAAAAGCAAATCCAACATGCGCCCCATGTTGTCCCCTCAGACCAAAACGATGCAAAGCAGCAAGGGGCGTATCGAGGCTATGCCTCCCGATTCTGACCAGGCGGCAGTGCATTTAGCAATCTTCCCTTCTTTCTGGATTTACGTAGCACTCAGAGAGTTTCCTTGATGCGAACAGTGGCCCCACTGGTAGGTGCAAGCCATAGGCCCTTTTTTGGCTCCATGGAACGCTCGTGTGTCATAGAACAGCAGCCGAAGGGGAAAGGGCTCCTTGGCTCTATCCCTGCAACCACATTGAAGGGGTTTACCAATTACAGTAGGTGCTCTACCTAAGCCCTCGCTGTCCTTTACAGTTGGGCCCACCTGTCCAGCATGCGGTACGTGGTGCGTGCGTGCGGTGGTCAAAGTCGAATTAAAGCGAAATGAGCCTATCAGCACAAGAAGGGGTCAGTGTTATGTTTATTTGAGACTCAATTGAACAGGCATGCGAGGACTGGGACGTAGAGGGCGAGAAGTGGTGCTATGAGCAAGACGAGCTAACTCTGCCTGTGATGGCTCCTATCGCAACACCTGGCGAGCAGCAGCGGCATGTGGGCCTGTATCCTGGTGTGGGCCTTGCACCTAAATAACCGGATGCGTGGTGCAGTTGCAGCTAGCTCGATGTCTAGTGGCACGACGGGTCGGTCACGAAACGTTTACTCCGCTTCCATGTCAAGCAAGCCTCGCTTCCCTCACGGGATTGTGATTCCGTTCTTGTCTCGTATCTCATTTCTTCCTTGAAGAATAAGTCACGGCTAAAAATGACGGCCCTTTGAAGTGTGAATATTTACCATCTATCAGAGATGAGATGAGATGAGCATGTAGCGCGCTCGGAGAAGATGCCGGCTGTCGCATGCACCCGGTACTGAGTTCTTGGATCGGATTTTCCGCCCAGTCCAACCAAGCCTTCCTCCGGGGTCGGTGAATTGGTACCAGTCTTCTCTGGGAAGAATACAGGGTGCGTAAAAAGTATTGACGCACCTACATTTTGTTTCAGCTCCAGCTTTCTCTTTCTACCTCTCTAGGTTTTTGTGTGTTATTTTTGTTTCCTGTATTGTGCTCAAAAAACACTCACGAAAAAACTGAAGAAGCATGATCGTCACCGTTACGGTGGCCCTTTTTTTGTCTGTTACCCAGACAGCTGAATACTTCCTTAACAAGAGAATTTGGCGCTGTTCGAAACGGTTGGCGAGGAAAGAGGTCAGCAACCCAAACGTCAGCCGCGGCTCTGTCATAACAGATGATGATTACAAGATGTTCAAGCACGATAACGTTCAAATCCGAAATTATCAATCTCTGTCCGATAACGGCAAACGGATAAGGCGCGCAGGTGTGGACAGCTTCTCAGACGAACACAGCTTAAACATGAATCCGCTGGATTACTCTTTTTAGGCGATTTTGGAGAATGAGGTCTGGGCTGCTTTCAACAGAAGTGACCAGTCGCAGAAGGCTACCCTGTTAAAAGCACGGGACTAAATCCGAGCGAGTAGTTGCGGCGCGTGCTCATGAATTTTTCCGTCGTTTTCGCTCCTGTATTCACAGCAAAGGAGCCAATGTCAATTACGAGTTACTCTATCGTGTTCGCAAGATCATTTTCCATATCTCTCAAGTGAACATTTTAAAACTTACTGCGCAATACTATTTCCACAACCGTCATTTACTGCGTCAATACTTTTTACGCACACTGTAAAGCGCTGATGTTTTCCATGGCTGGCCGCTTGTGTAGACCAAATAGGCATTCAAATCGCCTCTCCGACATCTCGTAGAAGTAGTAGAATGTGCGGTGTATTCCAATAGGGATTGAACAACACCGTCTTTTATCGTATATTCTTTGCTCAGAGGCGGGTTAAGAGCATACCCAGGCGGTAGCCTTGGTATGGTTGATGATCGGAATAGGGTAAGAAAATAATTTCCTTCTTGAGATTCGCCGTATTCTCATTCTTCCGCTTATTAACAGATCATAATTGGGAAAACGTTGGGAGACTACATTGTCAGTGACAACCTAGGAACAAGATTCTTCTCACAGTCTAGCGAGTGTTCTGATGATCCTTCAATCGTAACGGTGGAGGACATAGGTAGTCCTGAGAATCGCACCTAGAACGAAACCGCTCGATAGTACTTCCAACATGGCCTACTACGTCCAGAGAATTAATCGGAACCAAAAAATGATCTTGGAGCGTAGGTATGTCTGCTCCGTCTGAAGTGCGTCAAGCTTCTCTATTAAGTGAAGGTCATCATCGCAACCGTTTGTACCATTGTCGCCTTCAACCGGAACCATTATTTTTTAACCGAACATTTTTGACAGCAACGCAGACGTGCCTGAATCATCAATATAGACTAATATAGTAATATAGTAATAGCATAGTAAGTAAAAATAGTAATAACAATACAGGAAAAGTAATCTTCTGTAATGAGAAAATTTGTACTAAAAACATCTCACGTATACTAAGGGCCTTATAAAAAAATATGAACAGTTTTGGATGGGTATAAAATCTTGCTCTGTCAAGACAAAGTTGCTAGGTCCGTCCTGTAGTGCCTCGTGTATAAGGAATTTTACATGTGAAGGAAGTATACCGTGCACTCGCCTAGAATAGTGCCATCTCTCTTTGATTGATAGTGTATACGTTGTCTACGTCAAGTTAAACAGTAGAGAATGATGGTGTGTTTCTTCTGTTCCTATCGCTTTTCCTGTTTCTTCCAGATGGATTCGCATGTAAGCAACGTCTACAATATCAAACGAACTACAGGGATGTGTATGGCACAGTCTCTCCATATAACACATAACCAAATTCCTTGCTTTTCAGCACCTTACGATAAACGTAAAATGTTGTTCTAGATATATGATGAAACTTTTGTGTATGTTCAAATAGTGCATATTATGATATATTGAGATACCCGCCTACATGAATTTTTAATGTAACCTTTCGGTACGTGACGTGAAGGTTCAGCGCGGGGTGCATCTTCTCGGCACAGGCAGGGTACTCAATTGGCTGCTGGGATTACTGTAGGAGTAGATGCGCCTTACCGCATCTCTGCGGTGCGTCTTCGCAGCATGTACGAAATTTTCTTTAACTAACAATATTTTTGATATTTTTGACCTCATTAGACCATATTATTATACGAAAACGTTAGATACCTCTAATTTAGTTTGCAGAACATCCATTTTATTTTTAAAGGTGTCCGGTTTACAATGACAGATATCCAGTTTAAAGCGAAAGCGGTTATGTTTACAGTTCATTGTCGAGTTGTCTTAGTAGCATGTCGAGGAAACAGGCTTATTCGGAAGCTTCTTTCGTCAAAAATCAGAAGATACCGCCGCCCTTGAAGCGACATGCGGCTTCCGAATCTCGCGTGCTTCCGTCCCGTTGTCGCTTGTGCCCATGTGTGCTGTGTGGTGCCATCGAGCTGAGACGCAGCGCGATTGTCTCGTTTCTAGTGCGTCTGCGGCGGCAGCGACGACTGCGGCGGACCGGCCGAAGAGCGTCTACGGCAGCGCGAGCTCGATGGAGACGTTCGTGACGGCTCGCTGGGATGCGACCTCATTGTCGTACGCCGGTGTCAGCAGCAACGCCGACTACCTGTCCATACGTTCCGATCCGTCGTGGTCGTACTTCCGTCCGACATCCGTCTAGCTGCGAGCTGCTGCGCTACAATATCACGCTAGACTCTCCTAAACGTTCCTTTCTCCCGGTTTTGCTCATAGTATCTCAGAGTTTTACTCATGGTCTAAGAACGGCTAGACTTTCAAGAGAAAATTTATTGCACCTTTTCAGTTCTTTTTCTACATATTTTTGTCTAACTTCTAACTATTGACCAGTACGGCAAAAGAGAGAAGACTTTAAGTAGAGGATTAGTGCCTTAGCACAGCACCCCTTATATGTATTGGTTGTGCAAGTTTATTGGCAGTTCTAAGCCAAACTGCGACAACAGACGGGATTGGATCACGTGTTCTCTTCTTGCAGGATGAACTTTTTCCATTCTTCTATAGTCTAACAACTTGCGAGTACTGGTTTCCTCGCTTCCTTAAATCGTTTTCCTTCGAAAAACAATCCCATTGATCAGTATCCATCCATTTTTCCATTATCGGTTCGTAATGGCAACTCTCAGGCTATTTTGCAAAGGAATTCATATCATCACATCGACGGCCGTGGCTCTTTGATTTCGCGGCAATATTGACTGTTTCGTTTCAAGGTCTGTCTCCAAAACATCTGCTGTTAGGATTCTGGGCCAGAACAAAATCTTCTGTGTCATTGAGACACACCTAACACCAGCGGTGATGCTGCAGTTGTAGGGGAATATTGTGGGCTTTCTACGTGGCAAAGGGCTGGAGGCGCTCGGCAAAATTGCCTGCTCTGGCAGGATTGGAACACCTAGTCGAACTCTTCTACGTATTTCATCTTGATGGTGCTCAAAGCCCTCTTCTGAGCCTGCATAATGTTGTTGTGTTGGATTAGTAAACGTGGCACCTTGGCCCCAAGCACTCCTTCCTGAATGCAAGCAGGAATGGGAGCTGCATGGCTCTCAATTCTGAAAGGGGCATATGCTTTCAACCTTACGCCTCTTCAAAACTACGCAGTTTTTTCATGCGTGGACAAGTAACTCTTAGAGGATGAAAAGGTGAGGATAAGAGGATAAAATAGCTAATTTGATACTCTCTTTCATCTAGAAGAGCCAACGGATTGGGCGATATTCCAGTTAACGCAGTACATGTGGATGGAATAACAATGGGCGTATATGCAAAGAGTGCGATAAGCAGTCCGGTTGCCACAATCTTTTTGTGTTCTACAAGGAGCGATACACTTCCGCTGAAAATTGCTTAAGCATTTCTCTTAGAAAATGGATTTGCAAGAGGAAGGTGTCAAATATGACTGGTTAGCTATCCCCAAAAGTCAATGTTCACGTATTCCTATTCTCAAGTAATTGTTCAGCCTTCTCAGATAACAAATTCTAGTTGATGTGAACATCTTCATAGTGGTGCCACTCAAGTCCTTACTGTGAAAAAATGGCCATTATTTCCGCGAAACCAGTTTTTCGGGGGTCTCCGCAGTACTGAACTCGTACGTGAAGCCGTTGCCATCAATGTTGATATGTTGTGTTGGATCTATCCTTGCCGGAGGGGAGATATAGTTTTTGACTCTCCATTCCCTCCCTTTAAATTTCTATGAGAGCTTCAGCTTCTGTTCCATGATGCGTGGCTTTTATTCCAATCATGGGTATATGTTTGTGTAGAATGACTTACTTAGTTGAGACCCTACGGTTGCCCCTCCCGACTAGGATAGATCCGTTGTCTTTTGTATTTCAGAGTAGTTCCACATAAATGTGTTGGGTTCGTTGCATTTTGGATAAGGGTTCTTCTGCAAAACGCTAATTCTATGCGGATTTATATGTTGGAATATTAAACACGGTTTCCACTCCTTCACTTTCGAATCGCTACATATCTTTGACGGTGTTCTGTAAATGGCCATGGTTTTCATAATGCTTCATCTTCACCCTAATTCGCTAGTCTACATATTTCTGCCATTGATTCAGGATCCCAGCTCTCTCGTTGACGTCAGTTACTCAGTGCTTATTGTTGTTAGTCTTCTCTAGTCACGTTTTCCCTTGATGGTATTCTTCGACTCGTATCGCATCTTTGCCAAATTGTTCGTTTTTATCAGGCATTGCCAGAACTTCATGTACGTGTCACTGTTGTATGACCAAACGTCAGAACAGACCTTAAACCTTCATTCATCAGTTGCTAACTGGCATCTTCTTCTTGCTTTTCGTGCCTTAGAGCATTCTGCCTCAGAAATCGTCCATTCAATCTACTTCTGCCTTTTGCTGCACAGTAATACCAGTTTTTGTTGCATACCTTTTAAGGAGAAATGTTATCGGATATAAATCTTACGATTTCTTTTCTTTTAGTCCAGCACTACCGAGAATACTCATGGTTAAATGGTTACTGATTGTTGCGCGTGAGACCTTACAAGAGGTGTATGAGATAACTGGTGTTGAGAGGAACGTTATTTATTTATTTATTACAATGCACATATTTGTGCGCCATAGAGAATATATATATATATATATATATATGCAGATATAGATATCTAGATATGTAGGCAGTATAGTCGTTATAATCGCGAGAACAGTCGAGCAATATGGATATAGATAGTGTCGTCGTTATAGTCCGCGAGAATAATTGAACACTATCGATATAAATATCGGAGTCCATGAGCGTAGTAGAGCAATTTCGGGAACGTAATTATTGTAGCATGTCTTCTTCTTCTAATGATTTCTTGTTTTCTTCGTGCAACAGCATACATGAAGAGCGAACGTCATGCTTCATATGTCAGGATAATCAGGATCTCTACACTATATCTGTGCGTTATAAATTATATATAGTGCGTTATAAATTATATATATATGTAGATATGCAGGTAGTATAGTCGTTATAATATAGTAGTATAGTCGTTATAATATATATAATATGTAGATATATAGGTAGTATAGTCGTTATAATATAGTAGTATAGTCGTTATAAATTATATATATGTAGATATATAGGTAGTATAGTCGTTATAATCGCGAGAACAGTCGAGCAATATAGATATAGATAGTGCCGTCGTTATAGTCCGTGAGAATAATTAAACACTGTCGAGATAAGTACCGGAGCCCATATGTGTAATAGAGCAATGTGGGGAACATCTGAAGAATTATTATTATTATTTATCCTTATAATAGGACGCTAACGTTATGTAATAATAGTAAGGTTGTCCGTCTAGCTATTGAGAAGAAAAACGGTATAATTATTGTAGCCTGTATTCTTCTTCTAATGATTTCTTGTTTCCTTCGTGTATCTGCGTAAATAAAGAGCGAACGCCGTGCTTCATATGCCGGGATAAACAAGATCTCTTTATTCTGAACTTTATTGATCTGTACAGATGGTGTTTACAGATCTGGAATGTGAAGAGTTGATAGCAGATCTATTTTTTTAAGTCGCTTCTTAAATGTCGGAACATTGGGTGCCTCTATAACATTGCGTGGAATTAATTGAAGCCATCTCGCTGTTCTAAAGAACAGTGAGTTTAATAGCCCATTTCCGTGTCTACTATGAATTCTTTCACAGTGCAGTGATAGCGTACTCATACGGCCTCGACTGGGTCTGAAAATCCAATATTTACTAGCTTTTAGTTTAAGCTCTCCCTTCAATATTTTAAAACAAAATGTTAGATCATTAACCACTCTTCGATATAGAAGACTACGAAGGTTGAAAAATCTTAGCCGCTCCTTGTAATTAGGCATGCTCCTTGGGTAATCTGCACTTGGAAAACATTTAAACATTAGGATTCGTGTGAAAGTTCTTTGTATTTTTTCTAGTTTTATTTGTCTGTTTTTAGTATGGGGACTCCATATTTGGGAACCATATTCTATAATTGGGATTACATACGTTTTATAAAGCTTTAGCAGTGTTGCAGGATCATTGGTGTATGTATTTCGTAAGATAGAAAACATGACTGAAAAGGCCTTCCGAACGGTGATGTTGATTTGATTATCAAATCGTAGTCTCGTATCGAGATGAATGCCAAGATCGCGTGGAGTACTGTCTATACCCAAAACATTATTGTTGATTTTATATTCCATCATAGGTAAGTTCCCCATATGAAAGGTAGACGTTTTTGAAAGATTGATTGGAATTTCCCATGTTGAAGCCCACTCCATCATATTTGATATAGATTTTATTAAGGCGTTATAAACTTCTAATTGATTCGAATTATTATAAGCTCCATATATTTTTACGTCATCTGCAAACATCTGTACCTTTACTAAGGAGTGAGTTATCAGTCTTGCTGGCAAATCACTGGTATAAATGAGAAACAGTAAAGGCGAAAGGGCACCTCCTTGTGGTACTCCACTGGTGCAGTCATAACGTTCGGAGAAGGAGTTTCCTACTTTCACCGTCATTTTTCTGTTTTGTAGATACGAGGTGATCCAGTTCAACAGTGGACCTCCTATACCCATGTTTTTCAATTTGAAAAGTAGTTTCGAGTGACGTACTTTGTCGAAAAATCGAAATAAATCACGTCTACGGAGTTTCCTCTGTTTAAAGCAGTGTGCCAGTCATACACACAATCAGCCATTTGGGTAACAGTTGATGCTCCAACAGTAAAGCCGTGTTGTTCCAAAGGTATCAGATTATTCTTATTAAGCCATGAGTGTAATTTATCCCTTATGATTTTCTCTAAAACTTTGATCGGTGGTGCGGTAATGCTAATTGGACGAAAATTAGTCAAAAGAGAGGAGTTCTCTTTTTTTGGAATGGCAGTTATAATAGCTTCTTTCCAAAGGGAAGGAACTTCACTAAACAGTAAAGACGCATTTAGGATCATTGCAAGAGGTTTATATAATGCCAAGGCACATTTCCTATACACAATTTGAGGTATTCCATCGTAAATGACGGAACAGGAACACTTTAGCTTTTTCAGTACTTTTAACTTTTCCTCAGGAGAAATCCTAATTTCATCTAAATTTCTGGAAGGTTCGGGTGAAATAGAAAAATTGCTATCGCCTTTTTGACTATCGGGTGAGAAGACGGAAGCAAAAAATTTGGCTAGGGCATTGGCCTTTTCAGTGTCTTTGACATATTTGTTTCCAGTATCATCATGTAGCACCGGAAGATTACCTACCCCTTTAAGTGCTCGGCTGATCCAATTAAATAGACGTTTATTATCTGATTTCCTAGCCATACGTCTTTCCTTATTTGCTAGGAACTTTTTCAAGTGACTATCCAAACTTGAGCAGACTTTTTTAAATTGAGGTTTGGATAATGGATCTGGGAGGGTTCGAAATAATCGGCATTTCTGCATGATGAGATTTGTAATATGTTTGGGGTATCTTTGTTTCGGTGCTTCCACGGAATGAAAGGGTACATACATCTGAAACCCACGGTACGCAATTAGGCAAAATCGTTTGTACATGTCTTCAATAGATGTGTAGTTTTGGAACACATCCCACCAATTCATTGAGGAAAAGTAGGACGATAGGGCGATATAGTTTGCTTGAGCGAAATTAGGTAAGGGTATCTTTAACGGAGTTGGCAAGACGGATTCAATTTCAAAATTAATAACGTTATGGTCAGAAGACGCGAAAGGTGCAGATATTGAAACATTTTGCACACTATCCCAGGATGTAAGGATGATATCAAGAACGGATTTGCCACGTGTGGGTTCGCATACGTTTTGTTTTAGACTGCAATCAAGAAATAAGTCTAAAAATTTTTTTGAACTTGGAGTGAGGGCGTTGAGAGTTTTCCAGTTAATGTCAAGATTCAAATCTCCTAAGATCATAACGTGTTTGTGCGAAGAACATATATAACTTAGGTAGTCGATGAGTTCTTCGTCATCAAGAGTGCTTGAGCTGGGTGGTCTGTATGTCAAAATTACAGTAAAATTCAAAAGACTGGTGGAATCTATCACTTCAATGCAAAGGATGTCTGAGTGAAGACTGGAAGGAGAAGCAATGGGGAATACATTGATGTAGTCCTTAGTGAAACAACATACTCCTCCACCTTTACGATCTATGCGGTCTGCGCGGAAAACCTTGTATGGTAAGTGTTCAGTTAATTCAGGGTTCTTCACCTTCGAGGAAAGCCACGTTTCTGTGACGAACAGAAAATCTGGTTGATAGCATTGTAGAAAGAATTTCAAGTGATGTATCTTATTTGTAAGGCTGCGTGCATTGAAAAGACAGCATTTCATATTTGCGGATTCATTGAGGAGTGTCGGCCGTTTCCCGATGCTAGGAGATTGATTGGGGTGGGTCGGTCGTTTCCCGAATTCCGGTGCTTGATTGTGGTGAGCTGGCTGTTTCTCGAGTTTTCCGATGTTTGAGCATTGATTGAGGTGGGTCGGTCGCTTGGATGGGTTATATGGACATCAAGTGTGATCCATCAATATTTAGGAAACACTTTTTTTGTAGACGATCATTTAACGATCTGGATGATCTACATATAACGTCGTTCACTTATTGAAAACATCCTGCTGAGCCAATCAATATTTATCAACTATCGATTACGAACAACAGATTGAGGCACACAATTGGTGTAGCGCGCTTGAATTATAGACCAGATTGGGAAAATCTTTATTTATCTAGTGTTCTGAACATAAGGAGCAGTCGGAGGAGGCGTGCATCCGATACCAGGTTCCTGTTCCTTTCCCGCCAATACCAACCAAGTCTCCCATCACTCCGGGGTCGGTGAGTTGGTACGAGACTTCTGTGGGAAGGATAGAGTGCTGACTTCTTCATCGACTAGCCAAAAGACTGCTACCCTTACTAGGTTCCACAATCAGATTGCGGAGGCGTTCTGCTGATGCGATGTCTCGGCCAGATCAAGTCGTTATCGTCAAATTTATTTTAAAAGGGGCTACAGGCCATCATCCGGTACTAAAACGCGTTAGCATCAAGAACGAATTAAATGTTGAACATTTATTTGTTTCTTGGTTTGGGTAATAAAACGCACTGCCATTTTTCTTATTTTTAAGGCTATGTTTTGACTCTAATTTTGGGTTTACGGGCAAATAACTCGGTCATCTGAAGGCAGCTGTGCACAGAAGACACATCTTCAAACTGTAGCAGAGAATATCACGATCAGCCTGAATCACTTGACTTGCCATAAAATAAGGACACTGCGAGAGCAGGTCTGAAAGAACTGGACGAAATACCAACAGAAATGCACTACCAACAGAAATACACACCAGCTCTCTCAGCTCGTACTGCACCATGTTTTGTTCAACACAATGTTTCACCCGCACTTCTTCCAGCATGGAACTGCTGCGCGAATGCCAGGATCTTCTGAGGATACAAAATTTCATTGCAGGATCGATACGCCCACCAGGACAACCGAAGAAGCACGCCGTCACTATTTCCAGACGGTCAGCAGCTGAGAAAGTTCTCCGCTGGTTGAAGCGAGGAACTGTGCATTCTAGCCGTGAAACTTCTTGAAGTATTATAGATCGGCGGCTCGAAAAAGGCAGATATTCGAGAATGTTGCGAAATCCCTTGAAAATATAAGTTCGAAATATTTCGAAATTAGTACCAGCTATTCATAGAAGGCTTGTTGCAGTGGAGGTCACGAAATACCTTACTTTTACTCTACATATAACCGCGACTTCATGTTTAAGAACTCTGTACTAACATTCGACTATTAAAGAAGCTCAACCTTCTACTACAACTGTAACTGCATTCATTATGCTTCTAATTTACTGCATTCAGGATTTTTGGGACACGTTTGCTTGTTAATGGGTACATGTAAAAACGCTGATAAATACAATATAATCAATACAACAAAATTAAACCACCAGCAGCGGCAACAACAAGAAGTAGAAAAAGTGAGAACATATTGGCATAAAAGGGAAGACGAAGGATTGCTTAGTTACATAGGAAAGAAACGGGTTCTAAGGAAATAAAGCATCAGGGTCTTTTTTGGTGAAGCAGCGTAGTGCGCCGCCAAGTCCGTACATGAAGACACCGAAACCATTCGTATAGAGGGTTGGTTCAGTGGTGTTTGTTGAAGTAATTCAGGAAGACTGCCGCGTAATATCTCTCGCCTCAAGCCTTCTTTTTCCGTATAAAGAGCTCTACCTCACCTCGTGACATGAAAGCAAGGAGCTCCAATGCACATAGCGCTATTAATATGTCGAATGCAACACTAAACTCTCGAATATCTGCCAGTCCAAGCTTACCGTTTCCCTCTGACTACGTTTGTATGTTGTTCTACATTTTGGACAACGGCCTCGCCAAAGTAGTTTTTCACCACCTTATTATTTTAAGTAATCTGTGCGCATCTCTGGATTAAGGATTCGAAGCATTCTTTACCTATTTCTCAGCAAACCTAGTTAGAGAAAGGAAAAATCCATCCTATCTTCGTTGACGAGATCTCGAACCCACTCTACCTGTTAGGAAGTTTCAATTAGGGCATAAAACTAGACCACAATGGTGGACATTGAAGCCCAATCAAGGTCTCGCTTCTACTTTACTTCGTTTTTTCGTTTCCTCACTCTGCGCTATCCATTTCTTCAGCTAGACTCTGCGGTGTAAACCTTCAGACTTTCAGCGGCATCGCTACATTGCTATGTGCAAAATGAGCTTCTGTATAATAAAGTCTTATATTTTGTGTTCGTGTTTTTTAGTATGCCTTTTTAATGGAAAACACGTGTGCACCGTGTATGCCAAGCATTAGCATTCCTAAAATCTTCCAGGTTCTATCCGATGTGGATGGCAAGAAAAGCTTCGAGTTTACCACTCCGTCATGGTCACAAAAAGGTTGCTAAGCACACTTTAGCGGATTTTTAAAAGGTGCGGGATCATGTGCATGTCAGCATGACCATTTAAAGAAAATTTAAAGGAATCATGCTTTTAGTACTTATTCGCTATATGCAGAATACAGAACAGGCGTTTTTGGTATGCCTTCGACGGAGGTTACTTTAAAACATTTTTAGAAAAACAGGTGCCATTCGTGGTTGGTCTAGCACCAGGTACCCGAAGTCAGGCATTGTGTCTCAATTCAGAAATGGAATACCGATGATATAAATCCGAAGGCGTTCCGTAGAAATATCCCTGACTATCAATGAGGCAAGTTGTGCCAGAAGTCTCGCACCAAGAGTCACAAGTTGCTAATTATGTTTGAGAGGTTATTTTCCACACACAGCACATGTGACTGAATTCTGAGGTACATCGACTATGTGTCTTATGTGAGACATCTGGACTCCTGGTATGTGTCTTATGTGAGACATCGCCTGAATTTAAGCAGTCGGTGCTTGACTTCTTGGACACTTCGACTCATCTTGGACATCTGGTTCCTAAATTCTGCTAAGCGTCTTCTAAATTTGGATACCCAATGCACAGTTCCCGCATAGATATTTCGTGGTTGCGAACGTATTAGATGATTTCTGAGATCACAACTCGTTGCTACACATGTTCTGCTTCAAACGTAATGGACAAAGGTAAAAATCGACATATTAGGCTGCCTACAGGTACGCCCTGTGAAGAATTTCATTTATTTCGGCAAAAAGGAAATTCAGAATTGGTCCGGAGATTGTGCTCCGTTGCAGTTATTCATCTTAAATGCTAAGTAGAATGGCCTTAAACGGCGAGTGTGATGCGATACATGAAGAGTGTAAGGGTTTTGGAATTCGATATTCTAATTTTTACTACGAGCAGACCTGCGTAGGCTTCTGGATATGGAGGTGCTATTTTCTACTAGTAACTAACCGCAAGTGGGCGCGTGTAGCGCAGTCGGAGGAGGCGCGATTGCCGCGTGCACCCGATACCAGGTTCCTGGTTCGGATTTCCCGCCCAGGCCAACCAAGCCTTCCATCCCTCCGGGGTCGGTGAATTGGTCCCAGACTTGTCTGGGAAGGATAGAGCGCTGACTTGTTCATCGGCTGGCCACAGCAAGTCATTTTATAGCCATTTACGCATACGAACTACTTACACAACATATCGTACAAGTAGAAAGCGTGGCGCATCTTAAAAGAACTGAGTAAAGTCGTCCTTTATTCTAATCGTTAAAGCATTTTGGAGCTAGAAATTTCTTCGCCGAGCACCCATGCACGTCAACGAATCCACAAAGATACTGGTCTATCCTCCTCGTAAGATCTGCCTACTCCCACTTGGCGCTGCGTATCCCAGAACACTTTTGCTCGTCACCTGGAACACTCGAGATGGAGAGAATGTTTTCGGCCGCTGGACGCATCTTAAACGGTTCTAGAAAAACACTAATAACAAAAATTAATAAAGCTACTTTCCCTGAACGTTAGCACGTTGACGGCGTGTCAGACCCTTTCAGCGGTGAGGGACAATGTGACAGGATGTCATGTCACGGTCCCTACGTTACAAAAAAGGATTGGTCTCACGCATCAGGCAAGCGAAAATCGTGCGTGCAATAACGTGTTAAAATTCCACTGATAGGCCTTATTTGGATTTTATTAATTCTTTCTGTACTTAATGGGCTGGTGCCCGCATCGAGATTGTATTAGAACAGGCTCATAAAGCGGTTTTGCAAAGAATTAGGAAAGGGGGAGCTCCGGGTTGTGCCTGATCGCACAGTTTAAGGTGCTTGGACGGTAATCATCTTGAATGATAATTCCATACCTATTCCTATTCCACACCCTGTAGATAGCTTGTTGCTGAAGGCTTGTTTATTTTTCTGCGTTTGTTGATGTTGAACTGTTTATTTTACATTGCAGTTTTACACTCTTCCTTGAACTTGAGCTGGACCTCTTGAAGTTGAAACGTATAAGGTTTTCCTTGATTTTCTCCACTTGAAATAATGGCTTGCAGCTAATAGTGCTTTCTAGCGAAATTTAACGATTTACCGGAAATTTAACGAAAGTTTCCGTTAAAAAATTTCGTTAAAAAAATCAACGCACAGAATTTTGTGTGCACCCCTGTCACCATACCAGCCTGCGTAGTAGGTGATACAGAGAGATGCAGAGATACAGAGATACAGACACGGTGTCGTGACGTTCGCCACGCTCCATCACGACTCTTCAAGGGCACACACGCTGGGAGGCGCACACGGCAGTCTCCGGCTTCGTCGTCGCTCCGAGCGGTCGGTCCGCTCTCCGCTCCGGCACTCCATCGTCAGCGCAGTGTCCACACCATCAGGACTTCGACTCGACAGGCTGCGCATGACTCCAGGACGACCAGGACAGGACGCGCAGGAGCATTAACAGAGGTAACCGCAGAGACCGACCGAGTCACCGCCCTCGTGAGCGCAGCTTCCAGGGTAGGAGCGAGGAAGGATCTGCGGCTTGCGCTTGGGGCTGACCCGTAGGTAAGCTGGCGGGGCTCAGCCTTGACTCGTAGGCTTTGTGTTCCATACTGATGTGCATTGTCTGTGTATGTTGGGTTGCTAAGAAGTCTGATGCGCACTGTCATGTAACTCGAGAGCGGGGGAAGGTTTATTCTGAGCGCAGTGGTAATACTGTAGAAGGTCGGCTGGTTCAATTGTATCACGTGAGTGATGCGAAGATGGGCGAGAGTCGCCGGGGGGCCAGCGCAGGTGCAGTCCGTGCGGGAGAACCTAAATAACATCCGCATTGGTATGAGGTGTGCTAAGTCGGGGCAACAATGGCCTCACCCTTACGTGGGGGGTTAGGTAAGAGCTGGCGCGCATAGGTAAGACCTCGACACCGGTTGTGCCTCGCACGTGGCCTCGGGTTGAGGGCCTCGGGTTGAGGGCCGCATGAGTCTTACCACCGGTGCAGCGGACTCACCCGGGGCACGACACACGGCAACCGATATATCGTTACCGGCCGGTAAGCGGTTGATGAATCTGGTGGCGATGTCCGTTCCTGCACTGGAAACTGCTTGCTTTTGCAAGCCGAGCCAATCACGGACAATCGAATGCAGGCAACAGGCCCCAGTGACAGGCCGGCCTAGGAACATTCTGTGTCACATCATATGGTTGATGACGTTACAGAGTTTTCGAGATAATGCTACGGCGTCCGCGGGAGCCGACGCGCACTCGCAAAGCCCGGCGAGTGTGAGAAGTATGCGAGGGTCCCTGATGCGAGGACGGCATCGGGGGCAACTGAGCTAGTCCGAAAGTCCCGTAACGTAGACAAGACCCGCGTAGCAACATTGAATGTGGGTACGTTGACGGTCCACTCGTGCGAGTTGGTAGAAGCACTGGAGCGAAGAAAGATAGATTTCTGTGCGGTGCAGGAGACGAGGTGGTCCTGCAGCAAGTCAAGGGACATAGGACGTGGCTTCAAGGCCGTTCTATGTGGAAGTTCCAGGACCACCAGTGGTGCCGGTATGATCGTCTTCGAGCGTTTCCGTGACGCCATTGCAAGCGTAGAACGTCTCGATGACCGCTTGATGAAGATTGTTGTCGCCGTAGAAGAGCGACGATGTCATTTCTTTTCCGCGTATGCTTCGCAGACAGGCTGCTCCGAGCAAACCAAGGACGAGTTCTGGTCCCTGCTTGATGAGAAGACAGCGGAAGTGCCGTCACAAGACATGATTGTTGTTGCAGGTGACCTTAATGGTCACGTCGGAGCAACGAAAGATGATTACAGCTGTCATGGTGATTTTGGATATGGGTCACGCAACGCCGATGATGAGCGTATATTTGAGTATGCAGACTCACACGACCTCTCCATCTTGAACACCAAATTTCGAAAGCGTAACTCCCACCTCATCCCGTTTTATAGCGGGAACGTCAAAACGCAGATTGACTATGTCCTTGTTAGGCGTCGCGACCAAGGCCTTGTCACAGACGCGAAGACCGTGCCGTATGAGACGGTTGCCACGCAACACCGTCCACTGATCTGCTCGCTGAAGATCACACTTCCGAGGTGTAAACGTGTTGAGCGATGCGGGATGGCTAGAATCAAATGGTGGCGACTGAAAGAGAAGGAATCAGCTGTTATTTCTCACATTCGGTTGCCGACGGTAACAACTGTCGACGAAACCTGGAAGGTGGCTACCGATGCGATAACTCGGGCTGCGCGCCTTAAACTCGGCACAACGAAGCCTTGACGGCGTTGGGTCGAGAAACAGGCTTGGCTGTGGACTGACGATGTCAGAGAGAAGGTCAGGGAAAAGAAACGGTTATTATATCACGTATTTATCGATGATAAAACAGTCGATAATTGACGGAATTATCGAGAAGCGAAGAAAGCGGCAAAGAAGGCAGTGGCCGCTGCTAAAGCTGCACACTACGCTGATGTGAGTGAAAAACTGGAGACGCGCGACGGTGAGCGCTATCTTTACCGACTCGCCAAGGCTCGCTGTCGCCAAGCAGAAGACATCGAAAAGTTCTTTGGCATTAACGATGAGAACGGCCATCTTCTGATGGATCGTAAAAGGGCTGTGAAGCGATGGCGCGACTACTTCGAGAAAATCTCGAATGTAGAATTTGAACATCCTGCCGTTCCTTTTGCTTCACCTGTATACGGTCCCGTTCAGAAGATCACAGTGGGCGAAACTGAAGCAGCCCTGAGGAAGATCAAGTCAGGCAAAGCCACTGGTCCAGATGACCTGCCGGTCGACCTGTGGAAGTCGAGGGGTTGGTGCCCTGCCGACTGGATGACAGAGTTTTTCAATCAGGCTGTTGCTGAGAAGAAAGTGCCTGAGAGTTGGCAGCAAAGCGCGACTATTCCGGTTTGGAAGAAGAAGGGCAGTCCTGCAGACTGTGCTAGTTACCGTCCAATCCGCCTTCTTTCGCACACCATGAAAACCTTTGAGCGAATTGTCGATGGACGTATTCGGGATGTCGTTTTCCGATTATCAGTGTGGTTTCGTTGCCGGCTGTGGGACGGTTGATGCCATACACGCCGTTCGTCTTCTGCTAGAGAAGCACCCCGAGAAACAGAAACCGGCGCATTTCGCCTTCCTGGACTTGGAGAAGGCCTTCGACCGCGTCCCGCGAGAAGTTATATGGTACGCGTTGCGACGACATGGTATCCCTGAAGAGCTTATTGAGTGGGTGCGCATCCTCTAATCGTGCCTAATAAGCCGAGTGCGAGCACCAGCGGGCACCTCGATGGAGTTTCCAATCTCTGTCGGAGTGCACCAGGGATCTGCGCTCTCCCCACTGCTCTTCGTGATCGTCATGGATGCAATTACACGCGTTCTCCAAAGGGCAGCTCCTTGGACGCTGATGTATGCCGATGACGTCATGCTTGCATGCGAAGACAAAGCAGAGCTCGAGCGACAGGCACAGGCGTGGTGCGATCGCTTAGCATTGTTCGGACTCAAGCTAAACGTCAAAAAGACGGAGTACTTGACGACGGATGTGGATGAGCACGGATCTATTAAGATCAATGGTACTAAGCTCTCACGAGTTACATCTTTCAAGTATCTCGGATCAGCGATTACGTCCGATGGCAGCCTAAAGTTGGAGGTGAACGCGCGTGTGAGTGCAGCCTGGTCCAAATGGCGCTCATTGACTGGGGTGCTTTGCGAATTGAGCACCTTAAATCGGAGGTTTATAGAACAGTCGTTCGCCCACTAGCAACGTACGGTGCTGAGTGCTGGCCAGTGACGAAGGAAATTGAAAGCCGCCTGTAATGGAGACGAAGATGTTAAGGTGGACGGCCGGAGTAACGCGATTGGACCGCGTTCGCAATGACGACATACGACAAAGGTTTGGTGTCGCCACGATAGCCGACAAGTTGCGCGAAGCACGTCTACGATGGTACGGCCACGTCCTTCGCGCTAATGACGACACGGTGTGTAAGATTGGCCTGAATCTTGAAGTCCATGGAAAACGGCCCAGAGGACGCCCGAAACAACGTTGGCTAGATACGTTGCATATGGACTTGAAGTTAGCTGGTGTCCATCCCGACCAAGCGTTTGATCGGGAGAAGTGGCGTCACCAGACCAGACGAGCGGACCCCGCCACCAAGCGGGACAAACGCTAATGAAAATGATGATGATGATGAAAATGATGAAGCGGTTGATGAATCTGGTCCCAGGTTTGGTTTGCCTTGGCCCTCAAGAACTTCGCTCTCTTTGAGAAAGGTAGACAGTACACTTCTCTGCAAGGGTTAATGCATATGCTATTACCTACTAAAACGATTCAACACCTTTCTACGACGGCAATAAATTTTCCTCTGTACAGCTTTTTTGACGCATAGAACGGCGGCACTGTCAAAACTGCAACCGTTGGAGTTTCTCACGTCGAAGACATGAAACGCTGCTCTTGTTATCTCCAAAGTTCTTCACCTTGTTTCGCTTTTGAAGCAGACGCTACAAGTGATAGACGATAGAATTTACTCTGGCATGCGCTCTCGAAGGGCCGCACAACCACTTGCTATTGGGGTGACCTATTTCTATGTATATGCATGTATATACATATATATACATAGTATATACCTACTTATATGCGTATGCACATATATATATATATATATATATATATATATATATATATATATATGTAGGTACGACCTTACACATGGTGGATATATGTGGATATATGGCTGTACAAGAATCCCGCAACACTCTAGCAACAGGAGCCGACCCTTAAACCCAGTGGTATACACCCACAGGAGTGTCAACGGAGTGCAGGTAATCGCGCTGGGACCTCTCACCTGACCAATCGGCGCAGCCCGCCACACCCACTGCAACGGCTTCTCACCCCAATAGTAAGTGGTTGTTCGGCCTGTGCTTCGAGTGCCAGAGTAGATCGGGCTCTTCAGTGAGTCCACAAAACATCAATACCAATGATGATGGACCTTGAAAAGCAATTCGAGCCGCTTCTCTCTTACGATGATGATAAGGTAATTCCATCAAAGCGAGAGCAACATTTCTTGTCGCTTATTCGAGGATTGCTCTGGCTTGTCGTCCGAGGAAAGCCACTGTGGTGCCTCTTACTGGGTTCGATGACAGTCAGCGATGATTGCGTCCTCCGGCGAGCATTGATGCTATTTAACACTGAAGTGATGTGGAAGTTGATTCGATCATCGGTCAGCAGATGCGCCATCAATAGCCCAGCGCCGATGCCGTCTGAAAAGGGATCGTAAAAAGCGAACTGCTAGTGTGAGAGGGCCTGCAAAGTTAATATAGCACGCTTTGATTTCACATCTCCTTCAGAATGCCACTTTCGTCGACGTTCGTCCTCTTCTTTTGACGCCCTACACGGAAGAGGCGAACATCTGCGAAGCCGTAACTTGATCGGTCCATCTGCGCTCGCTCTAACAAGGGAAGAGCGTATGCCTGGACGGGGGGAGCAAGTCATATAGGGAGAATCCTCACCCCTCAATTGGTCTAAAGATGTGTTTATTTTTTGCCAAGTCGCTAAACCCAAAGAGTAGGGGGTCACGATGGGATACGGCGCAGCACGCGTTTGGGGGTCTTGTACGCCCGCGATGCGTCCGCAGCCAGTGGCTCGGAACGCAGGTGGGTAGAGGGTTGACTCGAGCGTGGGAGGTCAGGGTTTGGTTCCTCTGCGCTTCGCTTCTGCATTTCGCCTGACTGGATGAGATTTGAGGTATTGTAACGTCTATACCATTTTCAGACGTTTTCTGCGCATTTTCCAGCTGTTCGCTGTGGAAAGCACCTTTTTTGCGACTTGTTTATTACTGACCGAATTTTTAACCACTACGTATTCGCCAACTTCAAGTTGATGAGCTTCGAAGTCCTTCAGTATGCCAGCCGTCCGTTCGGCCAGCTTGATCTCTTCCCTCGAGGGTTCCTTGTCTAAAGTTGGGCCACCTTTCAGCGGGAACTGGTGGATCACCACTTGAGCATCTTCAAACGTTGCTGGTGTTACGTTTCAGGAAACCTCTAGCAGACCTCTGATTTCCGAGTGACAGGCAAGGATGAGGGCAAGAGTGTAGCGATGCCGTTTAGGTTAATTTGCGGGATCCACAGCCCTAGTTTCTCATTTGAACCACTCCGACGTCACATCCTGGTCTCTTTTGAACATCTGAGCGGGATGGCTTTTCTCGAGGTGTTTGGTCCATGTAGGGAAACAAACTGTGAGAGCCTGTTTATACGCTGCCCGTGTTGTGCCGAGTGCTGCTTCATGCACTTTGCACCTGTGTATCACTGGTGTTGAACATTTTTACATCACCATGTTGAATACCACAACGTACCGCTGGAAAAATGCGCAGAAAACGTCTGAAAATGGTATAGACGTCAGAATCCCCCAAATCTCAACCAAGTTGAAATGCAAAAATCCAATAGCACACAAGAACCAAACCCCGACCTTCCTCGCATGATGCAACCCCACTTTCACTGCGCTCGACCCGTTTGTCAGCAGAGGCATCGCGGGCGTACAAGACCCCCAAACTCGTGATGCGCCGTATTCCATTGTGACTTCAAGTGCCCCTACTCATTGGGTTTAACAATTTGGCAAAAATAAACACATTTTTATAGTAATTGAGGGGCGAGGATTCTCCCTATATGACTCGCTCCCCCCCCCCCCCCCCCCGTTCAGACATGCGCTTCAGACCCTTCCCTTGTAAATCTGCTGAAATCTGCTGAAAATGTGCTTTGCTCCGATAAATAAAATATTACTATCTTTTCAACATCAACTTCTTAGAATAAGAGAGCATATGTATTACATAAATAACAAAAAGAAATATAATGTTTTATATACTCACTTTCATAACTGTAAGTCTGAATTTGATGTTTGTATTTTAGATTCACTAGAGAACAATAAAGACAAAAATATATTACTCAATAAAGAGCTTTTCTGGATAAAACTACTCAATACTGCATATCTGCTGGGCCTTAATGATAATATTAATTTATGATATTATATTAATATATGAATATATTATTAATATTATATTATATGATATTAATATGATATTAATGATAATGATATGATATGATATTATGATATTAAAGGATATAGTAATATAACGAACATTACTAATCCTCTAAAGCATAAAGTTAACCATCCTTACTTCTCATTATAGATCGTTAAACAGAGAACAAATAGAGGAAAAAGGACAGGAAAAGCTCTACCAATCTTTGGTGCTTAGGAGAGCTTCCTGGTTGCGTTCGTTTTCCTGCAGGGGTGTCTATATACGTCCCTCCTTAACAAAAGAGGAAAGGGAGCGCAATCGGGAAGCTAGGTTAGCCCGAAGAGCATCTCTGGGTGTGACCGTCACTAACAACCAGCCTACTCAGCTGGATATTTCAACGGGAAACTGCTAAACTCTCCTCGGATATTGGTCAAAGACCTAAGTTTCCTTTATTGCAACATACGATCTATTCAGAAAAACATACTACCGTTAAAGTTCGGCATCAGGAAATTAAACTCAGACATTATTGTCATCACAGAAACGTGGCTACAAGATTCCATAAATTCAGCCATAATTCTCAATGATTTGTGTGGCCAGTTTTGCCACATAAGATGCGACAGAACTCTCAAGAGGGGTGGTGGTGTACTCATTCTCGTTAGGTCTGGCATCCACTCTGAGACTGTATGGTGCGAATCGGTAGCTGACAGCTTTGAAATACTGTGCTGCGATTTGAGTTTAGCTGATACAACCTTGAGACTTGTTGCTGTTTATAGGGTTCCTTCTGCATCTCTAAAAAGCACAATCATGCTTGTCAAGGTATTAAGTGATCTCTGCTCCTCTAAAACCCAATGCCTTGTTCTAGGCGATTTCAATTTTCCAGATATTGATTGGTCTAAAAATTATCCATCTTCAGTTTCTATGGCATCAAAATGTTTTGTTGATATGTGCCAATCTTGCAATCTTCATCAGAACATTATGACGCCCACTCGACTAACCATCTGCTTGATATTGTTCTCAGCAGCAGTTTGGGACTTGTCAAAGACATCAATATTGGGCCACCAATAGGTTCCAGTGATCATTCTAGCATTTCATTTAGAACTGATTATTCACTGAGTAAACCAAGGTATCGAATTCAAAAAGCATTTCATAAAGCAAACTACGACATTATTTGTCAGTATTTGCTTTCAATAGATTGGAGAACACTCCTTGAGGAACATGTTACTGTGGATGACAAATACGAGTTCTTTATCTCAATTCTCCATAAATGCATTGACCAACTAGTACCTACCGAAAAGTTACCAGTACACTTTAATAAACTTCCTCCCAACCTAGTCAGACTTTTTGAACAGAAAGAAAAACTATGGTCGACATATCAACATTGCCCAAGTTCTGAAAACCTTCACCGTTTTCAAAAAATCAATAATAGATTCGACCGACTTTTAAACAAATTCCACAAGTATGTTGAGAGAAAATTTCTCAATACTCCCAACAAATCATCTCTCTATAAACTGTTAAATTCTGTACTGAAACGTACCGAGCGAATCCACACACTGAAGGACGAAACCGGCGTAGTAGCATTAACTGACTCAACAAAGGCTACCATGCTAGCTAAATATTTTCAAAAGACCTTTGCAGTTTTTTCAACATCGACTCCTTTACTGTTAATAATAATAATTCCAGCATGGAAAGCTCAGTTTGGTTCTATAAGGAGGAGATTTATAATGAACTTTGTAAGCTACCACCTAGTTATGCTACTACTCCGGATGAAGTACCGTCCTACTTTATCAGAAAAATTGCCACAGCGATTGCTTACCCTCTTGAGCACATATTTAATGCCAGTTATATGACTGGCGAAGTACCATCCCGTTGGAAACATGCGTTTGTTACACCTATTCCAAAAAAGCCTCCCCACCAACTTGTATCAAACTTTCGTCCAATTAGCATCACATCAGTTTTTGCTAGGGTCTTCGAGAGAAAACTCAAGACAGCGCTTGTATTATATCTCGAGTCCAACAATCTTATCCCTAATGATCAACATGGCTTCCGTTCAGGTAAATCTACTGAAACACTGACGTTATCTACGCTTAATGATTGGACGAAATCTCTTGAACAAAAAGTTGATGTGGATGTAATTTATTTTAATTTTATGAAGGCTTTCGACAAGGTCCCTTTGGATAAACTAATTGTCAAGCTCACGGATATAGGTGTCCATCATAGAATTACTCTATGGATAAAAAACTTTATATCTGGTAGATCCTTTCAAGTCAGAGTAAATGACGCATTCTCTGAACGTCTTTCTATTAAAAGTGGTGTTCCTCAGGGTGGTGTTTTGTCCCCAATCCTCTTTTCTATATACACCTCTGAAATTCCGTCCTTAGTTAATCAGCTTGCTGTTTCATGTAAAATGTTCGCTGACGATATAAAAATTTATAAGAATATTGCTCTTCGAGAAGACCATCTTTCTCTTCAATCAGCAATAAATGCAATTGCGGATTGGTCATCAAAATGGGAACTTCCACTATCTCCGCAAAAGTCACAAGTACATAGGGCAGCAGGTAGGTAGATATCCTTACTACCTTGACAAGATGCATATTAGTAGTACAACTTCTCTGCGTGATTTGGGCTTTATTTTGGACCCCCAACTTTCGTTCAAAGAAAATATTGAAATAATATCGAAAAAAGCTCAACGAATTGTGCACAGCCTCTTCAAATGTTTGCGAACAAATTTAATACAACACCTGTTAATTGCCTATAAGTCGTATGTTAGACCAATTCTAGAATATGGCACCACAATTTTTAGTCCCAAATATAAGGATACGAGTACATGGGTATGATTACAACACTATCTCCTCACCGGCTTCACGAAACAGAATCTTCAATCTACATACCCTTGAACGTCGTAGGAGAAGAAATGATTTAATTGCGATATATAAGATGATAAACGGTCTTACTCGTATTCCCCTTCAGGAGTTCTATACCTTTTCTTCATCGAACACAAGGGGTGGTCAGTGGAAGATCCAGTTTCCTGGAGCAAAAAGCAGTGTAAGGTCTCAATTTTTCACTTGCCGTGCTGGCTCTGATTTTTTGAGGTTATCTAAAAAACACATTATACCAAATTCCTTAAGGAAGTATAAAAAACTTCTTGACCGATATCTTCAGGATGCAGCTAAGTAGTTTTCAACTGTATTATGTTGATTCTTGTCGCCTGTTTTGTTTTTTCCTGTTTAGAATTACTTTAACTTATGTTTAGTTTTACCTTGTTTTTCTTTTGCATGGTTATCCATGTAGTGAATAAATAAATAAATAAATAAATAAATAAATAAAAACCAAGACCACAACAAATATACTGAAGCTCTCAACTATCTCAACAACAATGAAAATAACCTTCACGTTATGAACTTTTATAGACTCCTCAGAAGTCTTTCAAAAAGAAATATAATAAAACTGTTGTCATTACGTCTTGATCCACTCTTTTTAAAACATCTTAAACAAAAGGCAAAACTTGTCCTGTATTGCTTACTGACAACAGCCAAATACAGCTACATACAAAATAAAAATAACACTATAAAAAAGGATTATTTTAATGTAGTAGTACCTTACATGCACACTAAATTAGATATAATCTACTTTAATAAAATATTTAATAGCATCTACTCTATCGAATTTATGAAGACTTTACAATCAAATAAATTATCCTTCAGAGTAGTTTACAAATACGAGCCTCCAATATCAACCAAAATTTTTAATTACAATAAGTTTTTTAAGTCAATAAATAACAATAACATTTCTCATATTTTATCTAATCCTTGTCTATGTGAAACAATTTATGTAAACGATAAAAAATTTGTCGACAAACATCATAATCATATTATAACAGGTAATTTAGAAATTATTGAAGACACAGCTCTAAAAAAATACTAAGTAAAGGCACTAAATATAGGGTTGGCAAAAAACTAGATAAAAAAAATGAAGGTCATATATAACGATGCTATTGACACTATCATCGAAAAGATCAAAAATAAATATAAATTGAATCATCATCATTTTCATTAGCGTTTGTCCCGCTTGGTGGCGGGGTCCGCTCTTCTGGTGTGGTGACGCCATTTCTCCCGATGAAATGCTTGATCGGGATGCACCCAGCTATCTTTAAGTCCAAGTGCAACGTGTCTAGCCAACGTTGCTTCGGGCGTCCTTTGGGCCGTTTTCCCGGGACTTCAAGATTCAGGCCAATCTTACAGACGGTGTCGTCGTTAACGCGAAGGACGTGGCCATACCATAGTAGACGAGCTTCGCGCAACTTGTCGGCTATCGGGACGACACCGAACCTCTGTCGTATGGTGTCATTGCGAACGCGGTCCAATTGCGTTACTCCGGCCGTCCACCTTAACACCTTTGTCTCCATTACAGGCGGCTTTCAATTTCCTTCGTCACTGGCCAGCACTCAGCACCGTACGTTGCTAGTGGGCGAACGACTGTTCTATAAACCTCCGATTTAAGGTGCTCAATTCGCAAAGCACCCCAGTCAATGAGCGCCATTTGAACCAGGCTGCACTCACACGCGCGTTCACCTCCAACTTTAGGCTGCCATCGGACGTAATCGCTGATCCGAGATACTTGAAAGATGTAACTCGTGAGAGCTTAGTACCATTGATCTTAATAGATCCGTGCTCATCCACATCCGTCGTCAAGTACTCCGTCTTTTTGACGTTTAGCTTGAGTCCGAACAATGCTAAGCGATCGCACCACGCCTGTGCCTGTCGCTCGAGCTCTGCTTTGTCTTCGCATGCAAGCATGACGTCATCGGCATACATCAGCGTCCAAGGAGCTGCCCTTTGGAGATCGCGTATAATTGCATCCATGACGATCACGAAGAGCAGTGGGGAGAGCGCAGATCCCTGGTGCACTCCGACAGAGATTGGAAACTCCATCGAGGTGCCCGCTGGTGCTCGTACTCGGCTTATTGGGCACGAGTAGAGGATGCGCACCCACTCAATAAGCTCTTCAGGGACGCCGTGTCGTCGCAAAGCGTACCATATAAACTTCTCGCGGAACGCGGTCGAAGGCCTTCTCCAAGTCCAGGAAGGCGAAATGCGCCGGTTTCTGTTTCTCGCGGTACTTTTCTAGCAGAAGACGAACGGCGTGTATGGCATCAACCGAACCACAGCCGGCAACGAAACCACACTGATTATTGGAAAGCTGGACGACATCCCGGATACGTCTATCGACAATTCGCTCAAAGACTTTCATGGTGTGCGAAAGAAGGCGGATTGGACGGTAACTAGCGCAGTCCGCAGCGCTGCTTTTCTTCTTCCAAATCGGGATAGTCGTGCTTTGCTGCCAACTCTCAGGCACTTTCTTCTCAGCAACAGCCTGATTGAAAAACTCTGTCATCCAGTCGGCAGGGCACCAACCCCTCGACTTCCACAGGTCGACCGGCAGGTCATCTGGACCAGTGGCTCACTCACATCAGCGTAGTGTGCAGCTTTAGCAGCGGCCACTGCCTTCTTTGCCGCTTTCTTCGCTTCTCGATAATTCCGTCAATTATCGACTGTTTTATCATCGATAAATACGTGATATAATAACCGTTTCTTTTCCCTGACCTTCTCTCTGACATCGTCAGTCCACAGCCAAGCCTGTTTCTCGACCCAACGCCGTCCAGGCTTCGTTGTGCCGAGTTCAAGGCGCGCAGCCCGAGTTATCGCATCGGTAGCCACCTTCCAGGTTTCGTCGACAGTTGTTACCGTCGGCAACCGAATGCGAGAAATAACAGCTGATTCCTTCTCTTTCAGTCGCCACCATTTGATTCTAGCCATCCCGCATCGCTCAACACGTTTACACCTCGGAAGTGTGATCTTCAGCGAGCAGATCAGTGGACGGTGTTGCGTGGCAACCGTCTCATACGGCACGGTCTTCGCGTCTGTGACAAGGCCTTGGTCGCGACGCCTAACAAGGACATAGTCAATCTGCGTTTTGGCGTTCCCGCTATAAAACGGGATGAGGTGGGAGTCACGCTTTCGAAATTTGGTGTTCACGATGGAGAGGTCGTGTGAGTCTGCATACTCAAATATACGCTCATCATCGGCGTTGCGTGACCCATATCCAAAACCACCATGACAGCTGTAATCATCTTTCGTTGCTCCGACGTGACCATTAAGGTCACCTGCCACAACAATCATGTCTTGTGACGGCACTTCCGCTCTCTTCTCATCAAGCAGGGACCAGAACTCGTCCTTGGTTTGCTCGGAGCAGCCTGTCTGCGAAGCATACGCGGAAAAGAAATGACATCGTCGCTCTTCTACGGCGACAACAATCTTCATCAAGCGGTCATCGAGACGTTCTACGCTTGCAATGGCGTCACGGAAACGCTCGAAGACGATCATACCGGCACCACTGGTGGTCCTGGAACTTCCACATAGAACGGCCTTGAAGCCACGTCCTATGTCCCTTGACTTGCTGCAGGACCACCTCGTCTCCTGCACCGCACAGAAATCTATCTTTCTTCGCTCCAGTGCTTCTACCAACTCGCACGAGTGGACCGTCAACGTACCCACATTCAATGTTGCTACGCGGGTCTTGTCTACGTTACGGGACTTTCGGACTAGCTCAGTTGCCCCCGATGCCGTCCTCGCATCAGGGACCCTCGCATACTTCTCACACTCGCCGGGCTTTGCGAGTGCGCGTCGGCTCCCGCGGACGCCGTAGCATTATCTCGAAAACTCTGTAACGTCATCAACCATATGATGTGACACAGAATGTTCCTAGGCCGGCCTGTCACTGGGGCCTGTTGCCTGCATTCGATTGTCCGTGATTGGCTCGGCTTGCAAAAGCAAGCAGTTTCCAGTGGCACCACGTGGAGGAACGGACATCGCCACCAAAAAATAAATATAAATTGAATGTTGACAACAAATCAAATAAGAAAATATTTTATTTCACAATATAGAAACAAAGTCAAACCTGTACTAAATAATAATCGAGAAAAATCTGAAATTATCCCATATAATCAAATAAAATACTACCAAGATCACTTTGTGTTTTGCCCGCTGGACAAAGCCTCGAACAACTACGGGATAATTTGTAAAAAATGCTACCTAAAAATAACTATGAAAGAACTGGGAATAGTCATTGATAGAGATAATTTACTCTCCACAACAAAAGATCAAAACGACAATGTGTATAATTACATACCCAACCTCAACGAATCTGATATCTTACGCAGACACAGCCTTTTTAATACAAATAACGGTTTTAGAATTAATAGTGACACCGAAATTCCTATAATCTACTGTCTACCTAAAATGCACAAGGACCCAATAAGTTTCAGATTTATTACGGGCGCATCCAAGAGTAGTATTAAAAACCTTGCCTTACAATTACAATGTATATTCACATTTGTTAAGAAGCATTTCATTAACTACTGTAACATAGTAGCTAACCGATGCAGATCTACGAAGATATATTGGGCAATTAATAATACAAATATTGCCTACGAACTAAATGCACTACAAGACGACCATTTAAAACTCTATTCGGCGGACATGTTTACTAACCTACCTCACAAGACCATCTTAGACAAAATAGCGGTTCTACTCAAAATCTGTTTCAAAAATGCCAATAAAAATTTCATAGCCTCTAATGGATACAAAACATTTTGCACTAATGAAACAAATTTGAATTCTCGATACAAAATATTTAATATGCAAGACATTATGCATTATGTTAATTTCTTACTTAAAAATAGCTATGTTGTATTTAGCTCAACAATTTTTAGACAAAATAAAGGTGTTCTTCAAGGAGGGAACTTTAGTCCACTACTTGCAGATATCACAATGTCGATATTAGAATACGAATTCGCTAAATCCTTTGTCGCCAGTAGTAATAACATGTTTATTCCATAAAGATACATGGATGATCTACTAATAGTTCATAACTCAAACGAAAAGCATGTAGATGACATTTTAAAACTAGTCTATAAAGATACTCTGGAATTGAAAAAGACGCATACTAATGAACATCACTGCAATTATTTGGACATTACATTAAGAATTATTAATAATAGAATAGAAACGAGAATGTACAATAAAACAGACGACTTCAACTTTAAAGTTCTAAGGTTTCCTCATTATACGTCAGCGATCTCTATAAATATCAAAAAAGCTATAATTCTATCCGAAACGTTAAGAATAGCAAACACTTGTTCTGACCTAGAGTGTTTTCTAGAAAAAATTATAGAATTGAAAAATATTTTGAAGCATAACGAATACACAAATGAGTTCATTATTTCAAACATAATTAAATGTTTATATAAACACAGATTTATATTTTATAAGTCAACATTTCATCAAGTCAAAGACAATCTACGTGTATTTTTACGGAAAACTTTTAATGAATGAAGATGTATCAAAATAAAGCAACTTCCAAATTTCATATGCTAAGACTGCTTTATAACAGAACTAATCTTAACATAAAATAAAAAATGAAAATGAAAAATCCTTAGCAGTGAAGGCGATACCGTCCTGTTGTTGTTAGTTTCGCTGCACTCTGCATTTGACGTTGGTGTATGTCGGATAACCCTCCTCAATGATACAACCAGTTTTGCCATATTTGAATTATAAATGAGAACTAATGCAGATATCATTATATCATTATATATAACAGTCGAATGATATACACTTCCTTATTCACAACTACGAGTATGGCGGTGGTCAAGTATGGTAAGTCTTTCAATTTTTTTTAAAAATGTTGCACTTGTTATAAATAAAAATAATTGATAAAAATAATAAAATAATAATTAATAAAAAGAAAATAAATAAAATAGGATAAAATAATAAGCAATGAATAAATAAATTACCTTAATAATGATAAATCTTTATAATAATGATTACAGTAAATACTATAGTATTACATTTTAAGTAGTCACATTAAACTTATAAAATCATATTTTATTACCTCTTTGAATTGTACCTCATGGTTTATTTAGCTTACCTTTTTACTCCTTATTTATTTTCATTTTCTAATTCTACTTCTCTAACCTCTGCCTCTAGTTCCTTATCTTTCCTTCTTCACTCTTTCTCATATTTCTTCACCTGTTCTCTCTTCCGTTTTCGTTTTCATTCTCTTTTCTCTTATAGACAGATTTTAAAGAAATCTTAAAATATACTCCTCTTCTTCACTGAAGAGCCACGTGAGGAGTATAACACAAAGGTTCGTCTGAAGGCAGTGGCGAAACGAGCCTCTTATATGTTTTATATTTTGTGACATACCAATCTTTTAATTAATTATAATTTTAAAAATTTTATTATTTTACACCTTTCTTCATTTCTTCGAATCTTACATTTTCTTATGTTTTATATTCTAATAATAATAACACATCGTTAAATTCACTCGCACATAAATGTTGGGTTTGGAGTTGAAAACTATTTTCGATTTTGTGTGATCTCCATATTTCAGAGCATTTCTTTTTACGTTTCAGAAGACTATTTCGTTCTGAAGCAATCCAAGAAATACACGAATTTGTAGAAGGACAGCGCAGAAACGCTTTTGGACAGTTCTAATTGTCCGCTCGTCTTCGAATTCAATAGGATTATACTTGGTTGTTTTGTTGACATCGATACGCCAACCGCAACAGCTTTCACCGTAAGTGAAGTGGAAATTACAAAGTTATGATTATTTGAAATTCACCTGCACCAGCTGCCGTCCCGTTGATCATCGAATTGCTGTAGTGGGCGCCAACAGCGTCTCCACTCGTTCCTGTCGCGTGCCATGGTATTCCAATGGATCTTCCTCGTTCTAGGGACATGAAACGCGTCATATCTCTCGCTCAAGGCTTTCTCGAAGAAGTCCGACCGTTGGTGGGCATCCTGGCGTCCCCTTAACGTTCCATGGAATCTAGTTGGTGAAGGCTCTCGTCCAGCGGGTGTCAGCGAAGTGCATTACGTGGTCGGCCCACCTATTTTTCGACTACTAGGCCCATGCAACAGCATGTCTGACCTTGAAGATAGAAGACAAAAGCGTAGGAAACCTCCGGTCCGACCTAATATGAGCTTAGTACTCATTCAAAATGCACTTCTCGATGAAAGGCCTGCGGTGCATTTTCGAGTTTGTTTTTGTGATTATCCCAGACGAAGCGACTACTCTGTGTGCCAGCAGAACGTCTCAAGAAGGCTGATTATAACAAAATTCATCATGGTTTGCTAGAGAACAATGGGGATAGGCGCAGACTCTGGCGTCTGACCCGAATCGATGCAACATTCGGATTCTGCTCAGCCCAGTCATAGGTCCTGGCTGGGTGAGTTGGCGAATTGGTGCTTGTCTGTGAGTAATAAAACACTCTCTTTATGTGCAACCTCATCGCGATGAGTAGTGAACATCATTTTAGTGATGGCCAACGGCACAAATTGTCACACAGTACGCGATGCTTTGTCGAGTACGGGCGGCTCTCATGTATCTCTGGCCAGGAACATGTGAGTAACCAAATCACCGCCATGGCTCAAAGAACTGAACCCGCATCCCAGTCCTCCGTGCGCCGGAAGTGGTCTTCTACAACGTTGAATCCACCTCCGGCGAGGGGCCATCCAATCTCGGAGTTAAAACTATCAGGACGTCATTGGAATTGGACTACTGGAAACCCCCTAACACCATGACACGGAACTACCTATTCATCTGTACTTAAAACTGTCGTACGATTGCATCTGAGCAGGATCTTCGGACACTGCTTTACAGAAGCCGCAACATCAAATACGACGTTGTTGCACTGCAGGAAACGAAATGCAAAATGGAAACCATAAGAAGGACCGACCACAACGAGTTTCTCATTATCGGAGCAGAGGTGGACAGAAAGAATATTGGCGGAGTTGGATTTCTCGTCAACTCGACAGTGCACCACCTAATAGACTCTTACGAGATCATCAGTTCGCGGGTAGCTATTCTGCGTCTGGAAACCAAAGATCAAGGAACAGTCTCCATCATAAACGGATATGCTCCAACATCTGCAGCCACAGACGAAGGAAAGGAGAAATTCTACAAGCTATTCGAAAGGACTGTCAACGACGACAAGAGCTGCTACAATGTTGTCGTTGGAGACTTTAACGCTATCGTCGCTACGAATAATCACGACGAAGGCAGGCTAGGACCACATGGAACTTCAAGAAACGAAAACGGAGAGCGACTGATAGGCCTCCTATCTGCATGCCTCTCTTCCAAGGAAATTCTATGTTCAAGAAGCCTTCAAACCGGCGATGGACCTGGGAAAACCTATTTGGAGAAATATGTTCGGAGATCGACTATGTTCTTACAAGCAGACAATAGAGTCTGTTCGTCGTCTCCGTGAAACATTCACCGGATCGCTGTTTTGTCAGTGCGAAGCCAACTCTCAAAAAGATGTTTAAACGTGACACTCATAGACCGACACCGGTGAGAATCCCCACATTCAAGTCGGAGGAGTTGGAATATGCAATAAAGTCGTATGATTGGAAACTTCTTGAAGATCCATCGGAGGACTATGACCTTCTTCTCTTCAAAGGACTGTTGAAATGTGCTAGCAGCTCTTGTGAAGCCACATCAACGTCTGCCTCAAGACCTAACGCACATGCGTTCAAACTCTTGGAGCAAAGAAGAGCTGAAAAACTGGATCCCAATGCCTCCCATCTGGAAAAAGTCACCATCGAAAGCCTGTCGATATTACAGTGAGGGAGTACATACAAGCCTACAGAAGATTGAAGCTGT
The DNA here is from genome assembly GCA_947359475.1 of Heligmosomoides polygyrus bakeri. Lineage (NCBI taxonomy): Eukaryota > Metazoa > Nematoda > Chromadorea > Rhabditida > Heligmosomidae > Heligmosomoides > Heligmosomoides polygyrus. Next base: position 29,148,931 of record OX375866.1, on the reverse strand, counting down.
TAGAAGCCGTTGGGAAAGGTTCAAGCATAAAGCACTGCAAACGAGATCTCTGCGACTAGAAGGCAATAATGTCAGCCCATGTGGATAAGGACGGAACAACGCAAACGTCTCGAAGAGCGATGGAGACCATCGTTCAAGAATTCTACACAGATCTGTTTCGCTCTTCCAGCACTGACCCGAAATGCTTGATGCCACCAGCTGAGGAAGCACCTACCATTCTGGAATCAGAAGTTGCTCATGCCATCAGAAGGATGAAGCCAGGCACTGCTCCCGGACCGGACGGCATTTCTGCTGATCTCCTTCGTGCGGGTAGTAGTACCCTCTGCTCACTTCTTGCCAAGCACTTCAACCACTACCTTCGACTTGGTAGGATTCCGGACTCATGGAAGGAGCCGAAAACAGTTTTAATCTTCAAAAAAGGCCAGCAAGAGGATATCAACAACTATCCACCGATCAGTGTTCTCTCGGTTGTGGTCAAGATTTTCACCAAGATACTGCTCAATCGTATGGAGGTTGCTTGAGTATCAGTCAGTGGTGCAAGCAGGGTTTCGCAAGGATTTCTCCTGCATGGACCATATTCGGACTGTCTCACAACTCATCGAAGGGAGCCGCGAATACCATATCCCACTTACCCTTGTCTTCGTGGATTATCGGAAAGCGTTCGACTCTGTGGAAATCAACGCCATTCTGAACGTGCTTGTGCATGCTGGTATACCATTGCCCTACATCTGACTTCTCGACGAAAGCTTCTCGAACACATCGACTACCATCCAGTTGTTGGATCGAAAGCTTAGAATTCCTATCGGGAAAGGAGTACGGCAGGGAGACACGATTTCTCTTAAGCTATTCACAGCAGCACTCCAGGATGCCATGAAGGACTTGAACTGGGACGACAAAGGTACTTTGTGGACGATAAGCGGATCAGCAACCTTCGCTTCGCCGACGATATTGTTCTCATCTCTACCAGCACGGCAGGAGTCGAGGAAATGCTGAACGAGCTCAGTGTGGCAGGTATGAAGATTGGATTGGACATGAATGTGTCCGAAACGTAATATATAGTCAACACTGGTGTGACACGGGACTAAAGGTTAAATGGAGTCGCTCTAAAACAAGTCGACTACTACATCTATCTGAAAAGTGAGCTGAACATGAGTAACAACCTTGCTCCTGAAATCGCCCGCAGGAGACCCACAGCATGGGAAGCCTTCAGTTCGATTCGCGAAGTCACCGATCAGGTCAAGGATCCCGGCCTCAGGGCCTCGATATTCAACGCCTCTGTACTGCCTGCGATGTGTTACGCGACGGAAACCTGGCCCAACGACAAGACGATCGCCAGAGCAATGCAGACTACGCATCGTGCACTGGAGAGATGTCTTCTGGGGTCAAGCCTTCGTCAGCAATGGCAAGAAGGGCTACGAAGCTCGGAGCTAATGCGCAATTAGCAGATCCGCTGCAGCACATGAAGAAGTCCAAATATCGCTGGGCCGGACTTCGACGAAAGGACGGTAGATGGAGCCTCCGTGTCACAAAATGGCTCCCAAGAGACCATGAGAGACCACTGGGACGACCGCCAACGCGATGTGCAGACTCATTCTCAAGATCTTTCAGAGAGCGGAGTCTGCCTTACTGGATGCAAGCTGCCAGAGAACGAGCGGTCTAGAAGAGTTGTTGGTCCGCGCTGAGAAGACCTCCAGCCGATAAATAGATCATCAAGTGTCAAAGTTAAAACACTGACTTTTCCATTGACAGGCTACTGCAACTCGTTATGCAGATCAAATACACAGCCAAATTGCGTATGTGACATTTCGAGAAGGGGAATGCATAGCTCTTTCCACGAATGACCGATTCGCGATTGACATACAGGGCGATTCAAGCAGTTCTTTACCACCTACCGCAGTTATCTTACTGTGAGCTAGTTTTCTAATAATTAAAGCAGAGCCATCTGCGGTCAAAGCTGCATTTGGCTAGGCCACGCACTTCCGCCAACCCAGTGCTTTGTGACGCTGGGCCTAGTCAGTGCTGTCATTAACACTTCTTCGAACGGTCCCGTACGAGCAGCACCATACAGTTTTGCCGACAAACGAATTAACATGTCTATAATTTTTAGAGATCTATATATGCAAAGGGCTCAAGCAGGTTTATCCTTATGCGGGCGTCATATTTAGATTATGGAGCTTACTGCTCGAAAACATATTAGAGCAAGTGAAGAAGCATTCGGATTGGTATATTCACAAAGAAATAATCTGGCGACGACTCAGAAATCCTGTTGTGAGACAGCGTACCGGGTATTTGCCAACCAAACGGTGAGACTTCGAGCAGATTTCGCTCTTACGTCTAATTGGATTTAGAGGTATAGACAATTGGTGTGACAGTGATCAGTGGATGTTTGATGCCAAATGTGTGCATAAAATCGAATTCGAATGCATTTTCAAGAAGGTGGGAATCTACACAATCTATAGTAGAAGAAACGACAAATGTGCGTCATAGTTACATCAGTTACTATTCATAATTCACGCTACATTCTTATTTTTGACGTACTATAAAATTTATTTTTACCATTTTCACGTCAAATTAGACACTTTTCAAACCAAACTGGACACTTTTCTAGGCAAATGTGATGGTTTTGAAAACAGAATGAACAGTTTCCACATTGAAACGAGCTTCGTCCAAACAAAATTTGCTATAACTTTTAGTCTTTACTTTTTGCCTTTGAAACTTTGTAATTTTTTAAAATTGTGGTTCAAAACTTATCAAAAAGCAAAAAAAGCAGCAAACTTTTAGTGTATTAAAGGAACACCGCGCCATGCACTCGTTTTTAAGTTGTTTGAGTAGCTGCTTATTTCGAACAGGGAAACGATGATACGCGTCTTTTTTACAATTGTTTTTGCTTTACCTTTAACAAATGTGTAACTCTATGCAAGCAAATCTTTGCTTTCGGTCAAATGAAAATCGAGGCGTCCAGGAAAAGTTCATGGCGCAATCTCTTTTTGTAGCCCCAAACAGTTTTCGCCTCCATGTAATAAGCACAGAGTTCGAGGAAAATTTTGACTACTAAAACGATTGTGTAACTTGTTAGGCAGGAAAACTTGAAATCTGAAGTGCAAATAACCGATAATGTTCGAAATTCATACGCATTACTCGTCCAACAGTTGGATTCACGTGTTGGTTCGGCACAGGTGGTCGCTGCTCATTTCAATTTGCACACTAATACAGAAATCCTAAAAGACATCGAACTTGATTGTAAGGTAGCCAAGTCTTATCCTCCACACCCACTTACAATGAGTGGTAATGAACGGTAGACCAAAAAAAAGTTCGGCGACAAGATTGCAACCGCTGCTTAGCCTTGCGTCAGCTCCGGCATTTGGGTCCTTTATTAAGATCATTGCGTCGTTTCACTAAAGATCATAATACCACGTGGACATGGATATCGTGAAAAGTTTTCCTTTTCTTTTTCAAAAAAGCTATGAAGGATTTTTGCTGCATAGAGCAAATCTTTTACACAAGAAACTATCAATTTTTGTTTTCTTGCAGGCGGTTATTTCTGCTTTTGCGATTTCCGGAAGTTGGAATAAGTTCGCTCACAATAGTTAAAGCTCTGATGGACATCATTTAAAGAATTAGTAGGCGCGATATTGCTCCGTAGCCAGCAGTAAGCTTAAGGAATGCAGTAATTTCTACTTATTTCTTTCAGAAATTGGACACCTTGCCGTGGTTCTACATTGAAGTCTGGAGCACTAGAATTTCCTTGAACTTCACTTACTCATTGCTACATCCTTCCAGTGCCTCAGGCTGGCTATCAAAAACAACACCAGTTCTGACAGCTTGCACTATGCTACATGTTCTGTCGCACAAACAAGCAACTGGCATGTGATAGTCATCTTCGTTAGCACTAAGTAGCAGTATTGCAGAGACCATCAGGTAGCTTCGTGCAATTTGACATCATGCAAACCATGGCCAGGATAATGTGAAACATTTTACATTCGTCGGAAACATTTTTCTTGTGGGTTGGTTGTCCTCCATTTGTTCTGGCTCTCTCCCTTTGCCGCGCATCCTCATTGATAGTGAGCCTTCTTTTTCTAAATGCCCCTTTTTGCTAAATCTGGCTACTGAGCTTTTTTACTCTTGTTTTTCTTAGAATTGTTCGTGTTCTACAAGAATAATTGAATTGGCACATTCATATGGGTGTATTTATAATAAATAAATAAATAAATAAATAAATAAATAAACACTTTATCAGAAGTCGACAACATTCTTTTTTATCAAATAGGAAGAAACGAGTGGAAAGATTCCGAAGCACACTATTGTGCAGCGCAGCAAAGGGTGTTAGATTGAGTTTTGAGCGTTACATTTTTTAACGAATGTTTTTAACAGAAAATTTTCGATAAATTTCCGCTGAATCGTTAAATTTCGTTAAAACATATGATTCACTACGAACTACTACTTCAATTGAGAAAACACCTTCAGTAACTGACTGGAGTTTAACTTCGGTAATTCGAGCCTCGAAATTCCCTCCCTTTCCTGGTTCTCTGCGAAACCGTTTTGTGTGACTGTTCTAAGCAAAGAACCGAGGGAACGGCGCAAATATAATAGGCTCGGGGTTGGAGAGGGGGAGGATATATGCCTAGTTAGATGAGAAATGGCCTATATCAGTTCATCATTAGTGTGGAACACAAAAGGTGCTGTATAAAACTTCATTTCGTACAACACAAAACGCTGTATAGGGAATTCTTGCAAGGCGGTCACCTCCCCTATTAGCGCCGAAAAATATTAAAAACACAATTAAAAGCCTATCATTGCAATGCTAACGATCAGAAAAAGTAGCTTTACAATCTTTTGTTAGCGTTTTCGCAAATTATTTAAAACAGGTTCAGCAGCCGAAAACATTCTCTCCGTATCGACCGCTCCAGGTGGTGAGCAAGTGTGTTTTGGGAAAAGCGCTGTTAAGCGGGGATAGTCATCTTACGAGAGGGTCAGTCCAGTATTTTATTGGATTCCTTGACGCGCTTGGCGGCTGAACGAAGAATTTTCTGCCTCACAAATGAATGTTTAAAGGACGATCTTACGACCATATTCAGTCCCTTTTGGGATTGCGCCATACATTTACTTCTACAAGACGTCGTGGAGACGATTTGAATGCGTATTTGGCCTATACTAAGAATTGCGGTGGGCAGCCGATGAAAAAATCAGCGTTTTATCTTTCTCAGACAAGACTGCTACTAGTTCTCCCACTCCGAAGGGATGGAAGGCTTGTTTGGCCGGGGTGGGAAATCTGAACCAAAAACTTGGCATCGGGTGCAAGCCACAGCCGGCACCATTATACTACATGAAATGCGCCATAGAAGGTATGAAAGATAGCAGGGAAATAGATATAAAAAAGGATCCGCGCGCTCTACGTGACATCACGGGAGCAAGCTCATAGTTCAACCCAAACAATGACATTGGAGCTCAATATCCTTCTGCCACTCGCGGCCGTGAAAAAGCGGATTGTTTATGTTTATTCTTGCTGATTTCAATAGCTTTTCAGAAGCAGAGCTAATCGGAAGGGTGAGGACCGCAAAACTAGTAAAGACTAAGAGGAAAAGTGATATTAAGAAAAGTGTTGTTGAGAAAACAGTCCGTTAAAAACATCGGTAAATTTCTGAAAATTTCCGTTAGATCGATAAGCCAAATTTTAACGGAAAATTGCCGTTAATTCGTTAAATTCGTTAAATCGTTAACCGTTAAATGTGCACCCCTGGTGCAAACCACTTATTGCACTAGGTTGGTCAGAAAGTTTCCACCGTTTTGGTACTTTAAGCAAGTTTGGTCCCGTTAAGTAGAGAAACAGACGTTGCCTAAATAAATACATGTAAAACACACGAGTTATTTTTATTTACCAGGGAAGGGTCTCAGGCGTAGGTCTGAACGGGGGAAATGGATAGTACTGCGAGAATCTCCACCCTTCATGTAGTAGAAAAAACATGTTTCGTTTTTGCTGAGTCCTTGAACCAAAAGGGCTACGGGCCCTCGAAGGGGGATAGGGTACAGTAGCACACCGTCAGCACGTGCCCACGTGCATGCGTGAGCGCGCGCTGTTGTATGGGAAGTGGCGAAGGGTACAGCGGCTAGCGAGTCGGTGGCTCAGCGGGGTGTGGGGCTACATGCAGGTACTGGGTCAGATGTTCGACTCCCGTGCTAGACAGCATTTTTTCATGATTGCCACCTTCTTTACCAGTTTGCTTCCTACACATCTCCTACATATTTATTTCACTCTACATTGTCAAACAAGGATCAGATTCGTACTCAATGCGAGGTTTGGGCAAAAAACGGTGACCATGCCTTACCATTAATCATATTTACCTACTGTAATTTAACATATTCCGGGTAATACGGAAAATGTCAGATTCGTGATCACCATCCCAAATAACCCCCCTGAGAAAACTTTAGGCGAAATCGGTGATCATGACTTCGACGGCCCTAGTCACCCGTATCTACCGTACCCTACCGTGATCGACCGAAAATTGAAAAACGAATGTCAGATTCGTGATCAGCACCCCAAATAACCCCCCTGGGCAAGGTTTGGGCGAAGTCGGTGATTATGAACTCGAACATCTCCCGTCACCCGTACCTGCTGTAACCCATGCCTGTTGTAAGGTCATTGTTTAACATTCGCTGAAAAACACAAAACAATGTATAAATCAGAAGCTGAAAAAAGTGAGTGAAACACAGCTCACAGAAACCTTTATTTGGCAATTTAGAGTGAAACAAATGTGTAGGAGATGTATAAGAAGTAAGCTGATTTAGACTGCCATAAGGCACGACTTTTCACGACACTGCTTTCACGACTCCAGAGGTCGAGGAGAGCTTGAATTTTTTCCCCAAACCCCGCCAAGGGGGTTATTTGGGGTGCTAATCACGAATCTGACATCCGTTTTTCAAATTTCGGTCGATTACGGTAGGTTATGGTGGGTACGGGTGACGATGCAATACTGTACCTCCAATTTCGAGGAGCCGTAGCTCTTTGGGTTCAAGGACTCAGCAAAAACGAAACATGTTTTTCTACTACATGAAGGGTGGAGATTCTCACAGTACTATCCATTTTCCCCATTCAGACCTACGCCTGAGACCCTTCCCTGGTTAGTTAAAGAGTCATATCGCTGTTTGTGATATTCAGAAAGCTGGATTTTCGTGTAAGATTTTTGTGGAGCTTCATGGCATAAAACTCGAAAACGCCATAAATAAACGAGTATATCAGGTTGAGTCATAAATTTTGCAATAAAATTGGCCTTCCAGCAAAGACAAGATTGGAAGAGCAAAAATAAGACACAAAAGAAAAGCGATTGACTTGAGCGAAGTATTTAACGTTATTCTCAATGAGTTTCTTTCACTTTTCATGCACTCAGTGAATAACATCTCTGTGGAATGCGGTCGGCTTCAACCTGAAGAAGTCGTGTGCCCCCTCCGTGACCTCTTCCACTTCGGCGAAGTGCCTACCATGGAGGAAGTGATCCACTGACCAGAGCACATGGCGGTCAAAAGTCCGGGGTGTGTGGTGATTGCTTGATTTTGGTCCAGTCCAATTCCTAGATTTTTTTGCCAGCGTCTGAAGTGCGGTAAGCGGTCGGCCGTTGCCCTTGTGGTAGAAATATTGGCTCGTATCGACTTCTTTCTCCACCAATTTTCTGCTGGATCTAGTCGAGTTGTTGGCAGAAGGGAACGTCGAGGAAGGTTTGACTAGCTCCCGGTGCATTGGACCGACACGTCCACCAAACGCACAGCAGGACCATCTTTCGGTGGGATTCCGGTTTTAAGTTCAGAACCCCAGCTCATTGCGTTCCAGCCACTTTTGCTTTCCGGCTTCGCAGTCGTAGTGAAGCATCCCCTTTTCATCGTTTGTAAAGATTCGATCCAGGCCAGGGTCAAGCGTGGGGTTCGATTTTTGACGAATGTTTATAACCCCCCTCCCAGAGCGGATCTGGTATGACCCCCTTGTGTAGACCACCTTTTATTTCCTATCCGCATTGAATTTTTCAAATTTTTATGCGCTTTTCGCACCCTTTAATAGGTCTTTTTTTCAAGGTGCAGCATCGACTGCGTCAGATTACTTCAAGAAAGAGTGCTACTGGCTAAATGTCTAATTTAGTAATTGGTTAGAAAAAACGCTGATAAAGGTTTTGTGTATGTAATCTTTTGAAAATAATATTTTGTTTGTTTACAGTTGAAAATAAAGCACTTTTAAGAGCAGTTGTCGAATTAATCACATTGATCACAACGAGTTCAACTTTTCAGACTTTCCGAGCATCTCATGGACACGACTCATTTTTGTACCTGAAGACATCAACATCTGCATTCGAAATTGTACTCTGTACAATGCCGAGTGTTAATTGCTAAAGCTGTTTTAAGTTCTATTTCAACAACATTTTTGAGACAATCTTGGAATCGATGACGGAATAACAACCGGAGGATCGACTTGTCACGAAACTGCTTTTCTCTCTTCTGCAAGAAATAGCATCGGAAAGTGAAGTCGTACCCTATAAAATTTTAATCCACAGTTTGACACAAGGGAATGAAACCAGTTTTTGTGAAACGATCCTCCGTATGAACAGGCGCTCCGACTTGTATCATTTGCCGAAAATTTTCGACACCGTTAATCACATGGAAGCCGCTATTTTTACAATAGGCTATTTAAAGTGTAGAATCCACACTTCTCATAGTTTTAAAAGCTCTGTGAACTTTTCAGAGACGTCAAACAAACTCCGGAATGTGGTAGGTTACTTGGAGCCATCACGTTCGCCACAGAAGATGGCTTTCTCGCGGAAAAATCTTCTATCTTCTGAAGGAAAGAACACGCGAGAATGAAGTTGTGCTTCATTTAATTTTAAGTTATGAGTATTATACAGTAAAAAGCCAATCTTCTTCGCAGCGATCTCCGATATGATAAGGCAAATCGTATTTAAATTTTTCGTTTTTTAAGAAAAATTAATTAATTTAATCATAACCGGTTCATTTTTTGAAATTCAAAAATGCCAATAACATTTTTTGTGGGAAAAGCACTTAATTTTCCTTAGTAATTGACGCTTCAAATTTTATAGACTGCAATTTAGGACGAAGATGTCGTTCGTTCAGGCAGAAAACTGTCGCGTCCATGACCTCCTGAAAAAAATCTGAAAAAATGGAAACTTCTCATTGACTCCAAATCTGAAAGAAAATCCTTATTTCTTAACAAGTAGTACAATCATTATTCAATACTTTTTATATTAATTTTTACAACCTCGCGGGACGAAGGAGAGACTTTTTCCAGTAAAGTCTAAAGAAGGAGAGCCTTCGTAGACATTACTGGAAAAAACAACTTATTAAAAATTAAAATTATGTCCTAAAACCTGAAAAATAAGAGAGAATCCTCTGCCAAAACCGGAAGGGTACGACCCCTTCCCTCCAGACGAGGCCACAGTACGACACCCCTTCGATTCCCGAACCTCAACTTGACCGTGAGCCAGGCTCCTCGCTTGAATCGCTACAGGAGCACTCGGCAGTCGGAAGCACAGCGATTTAATTGGGTTTCCATCAAAGCAAGAGGCTCTGACGAAGGCGATTTTGGCGACTTTCCAGTCTTCTGCAACCGACGAGCGGTAGTTCACTGTTAGGTGTGGAAATCAGTGGTCAGTCCTAGCGTGGTTTGGGAGGATTTCGACTTCATGGGTTTGCGCAGACGCTCTTTGTTTGCAGCAGTTGGTATTTCCGGGAGTGGCTTTCCTTCTTGCCCTTCTGGGGGGGGGGACAGGAACTTCTTGTACCATCTCCAATAATTTATTCGGCTAGGCGTGAACTTGCCAGTGACTTCGTGAATTTGCCTGACCCCCGTCGTAGGATTGCTGACGAGCTTGAACTATTTGAAAATGAAATCACACACTTTTCATTTTGAGTGGTCATCGTTCTAGTGAATAAAACCTTCCAAAAACGCGAAGAAAATTAATGGCTTATAATTCGGAATGATCTCTAGGAAGCAAGCTTTCAAACATCATACAACACTTCAGCAGGTTTGCCTTGAGTTCCAGAAATAACAGAAATGTTGCAAAATTCATGACTCAACCTAATAGATAAATAATAGAACGAAATCGATATTTTGAAGCTTCATTGTGAAGTGATATTCTACAACCCATAGACAGCTGTGAAATACTGTATGAAGCGCTTTAAACTAGAGACGCAAAACTTAAAGTGATGCAGAATCTTGCTCGTCCAGATGAACTGGTAAGAGCGCAGCACAAGCGATGCTCTCATAATAACTTAAGCTTCCTAATATCGGGAAGTACCTCGTTAATCATCCCTTTGGGAAAAGCAAAAAATAGCGTCAGTCAGTCTATGATATATTTTCGCGGACGCTCCCGCGGAACGGCAGGAACGTGGAGGCTGCGACTAGTGGCCAGGCATGGCGTTCTGGTACGATTCGGGCCCGTCTGCGGGAAGGCACCATAAAGTGCTACTACCCATCCGAGCGGCCATTCTAAATAACACATCTTCAAGCTTATTCGCATAAAAACAGCAGAATTTTAAGCTTAGAGGTCCACTTAATTTTCTATAGCTTTCGAAGAAGTCGAAGCTTACAGAACATTGTTTTTTCGAATGGTCTAGGAAGCTTTCAGGTGAAGCCTCTGTGTAAAGCAAGATGTAAAAAATGTTTTTCGACAGTATGAAAATCCAAGTGATGCAGCTGGCCAACAAGGAGTAGTACATATCGTTTATTCCGGCTAATGTTTCGGCGTAACCGCCCTCCATAGAGCCTGGAAGAGTCAAATAGAGTTTGAAAAACCATCCGTCCAAGAACTATTTCAGACCAGAGATTGGAAGGAGAGGGAAGCGAAATAGGCTGTTCTCCGGTTCAAGACCGCAAAGGTCAAAGTACGGGACCAGATCCTGTATCACCGCTACGCGCTCCTCCTTCCTGTTGGTTCGGAGACTGCACGGCCTTAGGTGTGTGGTATACCTGTTCCTGGAAAATTGCGATGACTTGGCAAGGCTGTCTGAGCTAGCATTTACAGCATTTTGTTGAAGAACTACTGGCTGTTGAGCTCCGTGATAATGAGTGGTGTTCGCAAAGTCTAAATTATGGTCTATTCCGTGAGCAGCAAATAAACGAATAAATAGGTAAGATTAAATAAATAAATAAATAAATAAATAAATAAATAATATTCATTGGAGATGAACAGCATGTTGGTAGTGTACACGTTTTGATTTTTTTATTGAAATTGAAGATTTTCCACGTCACTAAGGATGAAACGGTGAAAATAGAAAATGAACCTGCTCCTGTAAAAGTCCAAGTTCACAGAGGACACAGACTGGGCTGACGTACAGTTCTTGCCGTCCTTTTATTAGATCATGGGTTCCCCAAAGGTTCCGTAGAAACTCCGCTACCTCTGATTATATCCAGCGATTGCAAAGAGCGAAAGTTGTTTCAGAGCCTCAATGTTTTCGACGCTCCTCACTTCAAGTCAGGTGATGTCCAATGGAAATGGAGTTGAAGACGAATGGTGATGATGAGAGTCGTGCATCATTGCTCACGCGAAGCTAATGGTCTAGGTCTCATGGTTCATGACTGCAATTGAAAACAGCATAAAAGGATCACACAATTCCTGAAAAACACCAGGTCAACATCCGGATATAGGCATCTGAGACAGGATTAATAACAATTGCATGGAGCTGCAAAGTATTTATGTTGTGATAAAAGTAAAAAAGCGCTTGAATGTGCTCATTGTTCCACGTTTGATTTTTTCGTCGTCAAATCGTATTCAGAATTACACTGTTGGTTGCGTTGCGTTGAAGTTCATAGTCAACGACTTAAAAATCCATTATTCGGAAAAGGTCAAAACTCCGTTAACGAACTAACTACCACAAAACTGTCTCTAACTGTCATATTCTGTTTTTATTATTGATTTTTAATTCTTTATTTTTTCCAACGATACACACATACGTAGGCGAAATACAGGGTGCGTAAAAAGTATTGACGCACTGAACCTAAGCGTTAGAAATGACAACACATTATAAAATTTAATAAGTTTATATACAAAATGTCAACAATGATCTAGCGAACAGAATAGCATCACCTGTATTTTATATGGGCTTCTTTGTTGCGAATGCAGGGGCGATGACGACGAGGAGAGGCATCAACGGTGCGCCGCAAGTAGTCCACGTCGATTTCGCTCCATGCTTTGACCAGATCATCCTTCACCAGCTTCATACTTTTGTGGGAAGAAGCACAAGCCTTGATCTCCAAAACCTTCTATATAGAGTAATTCAGCGGATTCAAATCCGGTCTATACAGAGGTCATTCCTCTGCCGAAATGAAGTCCTCCAAGTTGGCGCGGCGCCAGTCCTGAGCAATCTTCGACTCTGCGCAGAAGTCTAATCCTCTACTGCTTACTCTCGAAGTGGGATTCGAGACAAGGAACCAGTTGCTTTTTAGGACATCAATACAGAGAGTTCTACTGATTTATCTACACTTCTGTATCCACGAAAACGAGATACGCTTGTGATGAATGCACAAACCATGATGATACTGGCCGGATGCGCCTCCCTTGCAGCGAGCCTTCCGCCAGAATTAGCACTTTGGAGGTCCTTGAAGAGTATGTAACACTTTTACAAGTTGAATGCACAAAACTATCAAGTCACTGAAGGTCGAAGCATAGAAAGAAGTCGACGTGGACTACTTGCGGCGCACGTCGATGCCTTTCCTCGTCGTCTTCGCAGCTGCATTCGCAGCAAGGAAGCTCATATAAAATATGTACAAGTCATGCTATTCTGTTCGCAGGATCATTGTGACCTATCGTATATAAACTTGTTAAATTTTACAATGTGTTGTCATTTCTAACGCTTAGGTTCAGTGCGTCAATACTTTTTACGCACACTGTACTGATCGCCTAGATGAAGCCGACTTCCACGACTTCATCAGATCATAGGTATACTCTTAAAAATGTGCGAATACTGGAGTGATCTTCATAGTTTTTGAAACTAAGAAATCGAATATGATTTAAGAATGCTATTTTGCTTAATATTCAAAGCCTAACACGTTCGAGAAATGTGATTGTTTGAATATTTTAAAATATCGTGGTCTGGAAGGGAGGGTACATGAGGAATAAAAACTTTTGTGCCTACGCTCGACCAACGGTTAGCCCTGTCGTAGTCGAGAATTTTTGACTCCTTCTCAAGAGGTCGCCGTACGATTTTGGGACCAATCATCACTTCGAATATCATCTCCCTACAAAATTGATTCGAATTTTTCGGAGCGTCGTTACCAGGGGAGATCAAATGCAGCACCTTACTGTTTGACGAAGGGTCAGCTGAAATAACAGAGGATTGAGCAGGTAAACGCAAAAACCCCTATGCACACTAGTTCAGATACTTCAGATTTGAGCTCTATCGCGGGAATGAGCTTGAAACACTAGATCGTAGTTAACTCTGGAGAAGGAGTATGCAGTGGGCGCTTGGTTTTACGTGCCTAATTCAACCAACCTTCGAAGCCGATTTCAAACATGTGAACAAGCATCTCCATGCCGCTAAAAGTCCCTGTGACAGTTGGCGAAACTTTTCACTGGACTCGAAGCAGATAGTAGATTTTTCATTACTTGAGCATAATCTACACTCTCGTAGTAATTGGTTCCACATTACTTATGGCTTTCCTAAAAAAACGATTTTAATCCAGTCAGCATCCCTTACATTTTTAACACAAATTGCTCTAAAAAGCTGGTTCGAAACTGGTAGATTAGTTAGCTTCACAGTACGGCTACTGCTGCCGTTATCTCAAGTTATAATATTATGTTGTCTCATAAGTCTCCGCCGTTTTTTCAATGATTCATTGCGGAATCGCCGGTGGTCTCTTGCATAGCGCTATACGGGTTTCGAAGAGAATGATTTGCTCTATCAGAGCATTTGTCTATTCATCCTGAATTTTCCAATTTTTAGGTCGTTGAAGTGAAAAGTAAAAAAGTGAAAAAGTGGCCATCTGCGCAGTCGCTTCTCTCCGCTTAGTTTTGAAATTTTTATGCAGCTTTTCACCGCATTTGAAAGACAATGTTTTCGACTACAAGAATGCGTTTTGCGTGTCGTGAAATATCGACAAGTGAACAAGGAGGAGTTGTTGTTGAGAATGATTTTTCTTTTTTTGGAATTTTGTTGATATTCGACAGAAATCAGCATGAGCCAATAAACGCGGCACAAATTCTTATTGCGGAAGACATCTTCTTTCGAACAACACCTAACCCCAAGCAAAAAAGTTCACGACAGAGCAGGAGCTTTCGGTAAAATTTCGGACGGAAAAGTCGGCCGTCCCATTTTGATGACCTAAAAATCAATAACGGACAAATGAGCGAATAACGCCAACACGCATTCTTGTGGTAGAAAACATTGTCTTTCAAATGCGGTAAAAAACTGCATAAAAATTTCAAAACTAAGCGGAGAGAAGCGACTGCGCAGATGGCCACTTTTTCACATTTCATTTCACTTTTCGCTTTAACGACCTAAAAATTGACAAAATTAAGGATGAAAAAAGAAGTGCAATAAATGATCTGATAGAGCAAATCATTTTCTTTCGAAAGCTTCATACGTTCAAGCCAGAAAGATTGGAAGCTGACAGAGTTATCGCGCACCGAACACGCCCGTGCGTGCAATTTGCGAGCTGTCCCAGTCGATTGATAGGTTCGATCCTGTGAACATTATGCACAGCGCACTCCAAAGTCTCGGCGGAGCAGAGTACAGCAATTTCTGAGTAGGGCGGCTGAGAATTTCTCATAAAGCTCCCTAAATGCTCACCCTCCAAACCTCGATTGATAGGTTCGGTCATATATGCACTGTGCAAGGCGCACTCCCAGAGGATTCATGGCGTGACAAAACGTTTTACGCCATGCTTGAGATGCTCCGAGAACATGCAAGTCCTGGAATATAAGCTTCTAAAATAGCAAAAAGTCTGCTCCAGTCATCTTTGACAACCCACTACGAAAATGCGGTGGTTTGGCGAACTTGTATATATGGTTGTGTAGATCTCGAGGAGACGAATGGAACGGTATCAACCGTTTCTCAAAAAACCCTAAATTAGAGGAATTGTGAGCATGCAACGGTTTTCGACGCCTTGCGGCCGACAACTCGTCCGCGGCCGCCCTTCTCATTGGAGCGCAAGTTTTCAATTTTGATCATTTTTGATCTTTCATATGAAATGTACACACCAAACGATAGAGCTCGATATCCTGAGCTCAAATATACTCTTGGCTTTTTAAATGGATGACGCGCAAAAGTGCGGTTTTTTCGGCGTCTATTCAAAAGACGCGTCCGGTACTGTAGCTAGGGATGCTATTTCTACACAAAGGATGCGTTAGACGGTGCCATAAGAGTCAGGTGAACACTGTACTCCTGTACTTTTCCATTTCAATTTCTCTTCCATTTGTCTTTAATTATATGGGGGCTCCAAACTGGACAGCAGCACTCAAGACGAGGCAGTAAGCGTGACTTGTAGAATCTCATCAATATTTCCTTTTCCGGATATTTTATGTTACGATACATGCAAAAGAAAAGAGGGTACTGTGGGCTTTACGAACTATTTCATCAATTTGAGGCAAAAATTGTAGGCCAGTTTCAAAAATAACACCAAGATCTTCTGCTGAGCGACAAGAAGTGAGTAGCCTACCATTTACAACATAGGCAGGTAATCATCGCTAAAATACACAACAGTCCATAATCATCACCAAAATTTCAGTGTGCAGCGGTATACCCGAATTAGTGGCCTACAGATGCATCCTTTCAACAGATATTTGAACGAACCTTCGCTCTAGTTTCATTATCATAGACTACATATATCTTTACATCGTCAGCCTACAGCTGTAGTCCAACATGTTGAAGCCTTTAGGATTTGATGCAGATCAATAGTGTAAATCATGAATAACAAGATAGACAAAACTGCTCCTTGAGGAACACTGCACTCACAGGTATATCTTGTAAACACATCATACCTAACCCTTACCGTCACACCCCAATTAGGTTAAGGATAAAGGATAAAGGACGACGTTAATCAATCCTTTTCGGGATGAGCCAGCGCATTCTACTTCAACGGAATGTCGTGCGTATTTGGCTATACAATCACTTGCGGTGGGCAGCCGATGAACATGTCAGCTCTTTATCCTTTACAGACATGTCTGGCACCAATTCACCGACCTCGGAGAGATGAAATGCTTGGTTGACCTAGGCGGGAAATCCGAACTAAGGACCTGGTATCGGGTGCACGCGACAGCTGGCACTTCCTCCCACGGTGCTACACACGCCCACCTCAACTAGATTAGTACGATTTAAATCAGCTCAGCATCTTTACCCGCATACTAAGTATTTCTAATTTGGCTAAAAGAAGATAATCGCAGACCTTATCGAATGCTTTAGAAAGATCAATATATATCACTTCAACTAGATTTCCACTATTACCCACGTGTAGCAGATCGTAAGCTATGTCATTCAGATTGGGTGTAGTTGAAGCTCCAGCTAAGATGCCGTGCTGTTCTCGAGGAATAACACTATATTTGCTAAGCCACTATAGCAATTTCTCGTTGACAATTTTTTTTCGATAACTGTTATAGCAGTCTATTTAAGGCTAATAGGTCGAAATTTATTAAGCAAAATAGTGCCTGGAGCCTTTGGAACTACCGTAACAATAACTTCCCTCTATATCTGCAGAACCTCTCCCAGAAGCAAGGGCAGGTTGAGCAGAGTTGGTGCTTGGAAAGAGAACAGTAGCGTCTTCTGTATACTATCTGAGGATTCCGTCATACGGTTCAGAAGTAAATGGGTTGAGACTCTTAAGAATTAGAGACTCTTTATGTGGATGAAAATACATGTCGTCAAGTGCATGACCTATAAATGGAAAGGTGTTAGACTGCAATACTTACTTGCGATACTTGCGACCCGTTCCTCAGCAACGATTTGTCTTGAGCTGGTCTCAACTTGTTCGCCATCTTGTTCGATCTTGAGCCAAAGTTGACCAGTGGACGAGCACTTTAATCGAGTTGACGTTAGAGGTACGGATGTTGTTCCGATGAGCGAGCGAATCTTGCCATTGTCGAAGAGGGCGACCGAGTGGTCGTTTCTTGCTGAGTGGTTCCCAATGTACAGTGGAGCTACTCCAACGTCCGTACTTTCGTCTCATCAAATGTCCAGCGAAATGATGTTTCGCTTCATCGATATGAAGAATGACATCCCGGACTCTGGGCATTGCTCGGATTTGTTCATTGTGCAATCCGGAGAGTCGTTGCTGGAGTAGAGAGATGCCGACCATCTTCCTTTCCAAAGCCGTTTGCACTCTTCGTAATTGATCTTCTGCTGCTTTTGTTTTGGCCCACGTTTCACAAGCGTAACATAGCGCAGGAAGAACTGTGGAACTGAAGACATTAGCTCTTAGTTCACAGTTATTGCAGCTCTCGACCTCGTCTCTCACAGAATTGTACGCCGCCTATGCCGCTTTTTTCCTTCGTGAAATTTCCGGTCTGAAGTCGTTCTTCATGTTCAACAGTCGCCCGAGGTAGACGTAATCTTCGACTTCCTGTAAAGGAAGTTCTTCAAACAGTACTGAGTCACCGCCCATGAATTCGTTCCTCATAAATTTCGTCTTCGACAGGTTGATCGTTGGTCCAGCCTCAGCTCCTTCGATGTGAAGTTCGTGCAGCATTCTTGACGCCTGCTGCGTGGACTTTGTGATGAGTACTATATCATCGGCAAATCTCAGGTGGTTCAGCTGCCTTCCATCGACTTCGATGTCATAGGCGCTCTAATTACAGCGACGGATGGTTGATTCCAAAAACGCTGAGAAGAGGTTGGGAGAGATGGAATCACCTTGACCTTTCCACAGCCACCTCTATGTCGCGATGAAATGGGCGAAATACAGTGACGCATGCAGTAGCATTTGCTCAGAATGTTTGTGTATAGTGGTTCGATCCCCTGCTCGTTAAGTGCTTCTCAAACTTTCTGCGGTTCCACTTAATCGAACGCTTTGTGGTAATCGATAAACGTCAACACCAGAGGTTCGTGGTATTCTCGAGAAAGTAGAGAGTGCGTCCCCATAAAAGTTTTGGAGACTAAAAACGACGAAAAAAACTGGCTAATGTGTCTGCTTCTCCTGGTCGGTATAAAATTTGAAACCGCTTTCTCCAACTAAAGTTGGCAATGTTTCATGGGGCTTGATTTTATAGAGGAGGTATTGGTATAATTTCTTGCAAAAAGCATGTTTGGCTAGTCGTCTTTTATAGTTAGCAAAATATCGTTTCACATGATGGTTTAGGCTAGCACAGATATTTTTATTCAACACGGATTCATTGACAGCACATGCTTTAAAGCGCACTTGCTATAATGGAGAGAACTGCCACCTGCTGCGACGGAGAGAAATCGTCACGGATTAACTTCATTCTTGTTCTCTTGCAATGAAGAAACCGGACCCGGACATCAAGGTGGAGAAATGAGGAGTTGGAGATGTTTTACCAATTTGATGAAATCAGAACCAGCTCTTTGTGTGAAGAACGTGGCAGGATGTCCAGTATTCGGTCTTCGAAAATGATTTTTTTTATCCTCTAGTAACGGAAGACAAAATCGTGTAAAACTCTTCTACAGATAGGCCTTTCACTGAATTTAGTATTTTGTAGGACACGACGAGATTGTACTTCTTTCTTTTATGAGCTATTATTAGATACTTTATTTTGCATAGGTGCAGGTGGTGTGGTGGACTACTCATCTCTATGAAACATTATCCACAGCATTCTGGAGATGTTGTTGTGCACTGCTTCTTCTTGAAGTCAAGCTTTTTAGGAACTTTTTAGGCATTTTTAGGAACAGATCTTACATTACATATGAGCAATGTAGAACAGTAGGGAGATCTCCAAACATGTCTTAATTTGAAGAATTTGTGCGCGGGCTTCGAAAGCATCGCTGAGTAAACTATGAAGCATCAGGATCTCGACACCTACGAGTCTGAACTGTAAATCCGGATCCTCTATTCATTCTCGAACACAAGATGTCAAGATCTTTTCATTTCTACGATATCTTGTTCTGCGATATCTTTTAGCTTTGTAAAGGGACTCACGAAGAATAAGGGGAAAACGAAGGCGGGGAACATTGCTTCTAAAATATGCTAAAAATGGCAGATCAATTGTTGATACCTTATGCCTACACGCAGGTGGTTTACCTAAATGATTTGCAGAAATCGGTTGGCATTCAACATTTTAAAAAATGAAGTACATTCCAAATACTGTTAAAGTCACACAGGACCAGTATTTTTACAGTCCAAGTCTTTCGATTAGGTACTCCACGCAACTCAAGTGATCTCCTCCGTTCAGCTTCATTTCCCTTACTCTAAACGTTTACCTTTCTCTCAATCGAAATGTTCGCTAGACTTCCTTCCACGTACGCCTTCATTGAACTTATTCAAGGCAACAGCTGACTGTGGTTCACTTCCTTTCTTTCTTACCTATGGACGCCAACGAAACGTCAAAGCGTCTTTTATCATTATTTTCGGTAGCGAGAACTTCAGTCTTATCTGCAACATTCTTCATCTGAATATAAATGAACCTACAGGTTCTTAGCTGTCGCGAAATCGATTTGTCCTTGTTAAGCTTATCAATAGCATTTTCCATTCTATCTTTACAAACACTTATTTTTTTGGCATCTCATTTCTCGCTGCTCTTGTTCTCATTATCGCCATGTCGTCTCCAATGAAAGTACGATGTTTAAAGAGAATATGATCAGAAGAAACCTGTACCTAACAATGTACCTAACATGAGTTCTTTCCAGAACTGGAAACTTTTCTTTTCGAATACGCGACAAAAACTGAAGTAATACTTACAGGTCTGCATTTGGACGCTAGAGAAAAAGTGTTTTTTTTTCAGAACGGAAGTGACAAATGAGTGCTTCCAGCTCTTAGGTACTGTGCTATGTATGAACTAGAAATTGATTGTGTTTTAAAGGAAAAGAAATGGTGACGGCTATATTACGAATAAAGTATGGAGTTCATCAGATATATTAGGTGTGCGTGAAAGATTGCCTAGCATATAGATGCCATTATCACTATCAATAATTAAGTAGACCATTTCCCCCATCATCGAAGGTTATCGAGGATAGCAAGGATCAACAACTTGTGGAAAACACTCTGAAGATACAGTAGCTCATTTATAAGAGTATACAGTAGCTCATTTATAAGAGTAGAGTTCAATTATGTTCTGCGATGTGTCCGCTCAATAAAAGATTCTCTCTACAAATACACAAGTGCAGAAGCAACGGTCGCTGAAAACTTTTATAAGCCGTATTGTACAATTTAAATAAGAAATAGAAGTTCTGAAGACGGCAACTATCGCAACATTGGTATCATACAATTTAAGTGCGAAACATCCAATATCGAATGAAGCGGAAACAGAATCAAGCAACGCAGAACCAAAATTAGTCAACTTCTTTGTGTGAACGAGTACGCCGCCACCCTTTTTCCACTTTCTGTGACATCTAACATAATTGACTTTCTTAGGTTTTTCACCTAATGGTGGTGCCAAATCCCACTGTTCGTTGGCCTCTTATTGGCAGTGATAAATACGTCGCGTTTAGAGCTACTAAGAGCAGTTCTCAAAAAAACCTTTTTCGAATTAAGCGTGTATTAAAATAGAGACATTTGAGACCTGTGACGAATTTTCGAAGATGGTGTATTTATATACCGGAGCAGTCAGACTGTTTTGGCCAAACACTTGAACTATTAGCGTGAGAATCAATACGAGCAAACCTCCCTATTACGGTCCTAGGCCTCCCTATTACGGTCCTTTTTCCTCTGTGAATGAGACGCGTATAAACAAAATAGGCTGAAGAAGGCTCTACTTTGTATGGGCGAGTGCGATCCTATTGCGGTTTTCCAAGTCTACACACCTTATCACATAGATTCGAGGTGATCCAATATCTTACCAGCTAACTAGCTTTAGGCAAAAATCGGTCGATTCCACGATTCCGGATACAACAACAGGTCGAAGTCTTCTACTCTCACCGCACCAACAAAGACAATTGTTCGCACTAGGTGAAGCAGACCGTAATGGAAGTTTTATTTCGGCGTCAGTGAGACAAATAACTTTAAGGCACATCTCACGTAGACTAAGAGCTTGCTCTGAAATTCTTGATCTCTGCAAGAATAAGAATCACTTGACCTTTGATTATCAGGGACGTGGGATAGGTAGACTGGGAAAGAAGATATGAAACAACAACAAATGGAAAACAAAGAGAGTCTGAATCAATCATACCGGAGCAGACTCGTCGGGAGCACAGTTCTGACAGATGACACACGTGAAGCTCTAACTCTTCGAAGTAGAACTGCCCGAGGAAAAGAAAACACACACATTGCGAACGACTTCAGAGGTCTCGTTTCGGCATGTCGAACCAGTCCTCCTCGTCAGGATGAGTGTGCTCATCAGCTACACCCTGTTCACTCGGTTGGGTACCTCCGGGCCCCAAACTCTTCGTACTCACCGGGGGAAGCTCATCTGGAGCAGCTGAAAGACCCTGCTCCACACGCTCCATTGCCTCCTTGAGCGCTTTCTTGAATTCCGGTGATGCCAGCGGGTCTGTGTCAGTATCCATCCTCATACGTTTCCTCATGAAAAACCATCCGAGCCAGAAATAGAGGAGAAGAGCAACCGCTGGGCACTTGCTTTAATGCCCAAGCGACGCTTGAATTGAGCCGATCATGATTGAACCGATTCTCCTTTGCTTGAAGAAGGCGCTCCAGGAGAGAAATGTAGCCGATACCATCCGACAGAAACAACCATAATAACGATCGCGAAGCGGTAGCTTGGAGTATGGGAATCCAAAGTTGGCGGCCTCAGCAATGATACGGTCCATGGTTTTCTCGGATATGTCTACGACGGCGTATAGATAAAAACTAATCAGATTACAGATTAGTGTTGCTAACGTGCCAGATGTGATGATACCCTTCACATACAGAGGAGCAGGCATCTGTTCGTTCAGGATTATCAGACCGGCAACCAGGGCAAGTCCGCTGAACTCGAGTCTCAAAGCATACCACTTCTTGACTGCTTGCCATCCGGGACCATCATTAAAGAATGAGTTGGCGACCTGCCAGAACATGTCGTAGTTGAACTGCCTGACCCCCACGGCTAGGGCAGAAAAACCGTCCTGTGATAGTGACGGCATCTCTGCCATCTGGAGCCAGCCTTGGAGCGTCATCATGTTGGCAGTGTAGTGCTGGAAGACATTCTCGGAGGCCTTCGTATGGAGGCGGAGGGTGTAAGCTGCCAGTAGGGCTGCGGACTGCCAACGGCCCGGACCGAAATACCTCATCACATCTGTCACAATTTCCGACTTCACCTTTGCATCGGACGGCTTATAAATGATCTCAACAAAACCCGTAATTGTCTTGGTCGGGTCGACAGTATCCCACGGGACGGCTCTTAGTCTGCGGAGGAGTTCGGAACACTTCCTCCAGAAAAGTGACTGCGAAAATTCCCGCTTCTCACGAATTAGCCGACTGCGCGACCCTGCAAGGACCCAGTCTGATTCTAGGATCTCTCGTTCTGTGAACAGGCTCACATCACCAAAGTCAACAGCACAGTGTACAACCGCAGATACATAGACCCACCATACTGACTCAGCCTCGAACGGACCCACTGCCTTTGCTCCGGATCCAATCAGCACCACGGCACACACTGCCCGCCAACGATTGGTGAGCTCTGCGATCGTTTCGATGTCAGGTCGGACATATGGTGGGTTCTTTCGCAGGTACCACTTCACGTCGAGTTTATCGAACTGCTTTGGAGGCTCTTCGTCTAGTTCGTCAAACTCATCATCATGATCTTTTGGCGCTCGCCACACGAAGTCAGTCTCAAAGAAATATGGGTCGATAATATTGAAAAAGAAACGATGCCTCGCAACGATGGCACGTGCATCAGGAATGGTGAACCAGTCACTTTTGCGCGATCGTGTTCCAGCATGCTGCGAGTACAAGCTGTCCGTAGCAAGGGCATTGGCGGTCTGAGCCAGTCTCGTGCATGCATCGGAAAGGTTCTTGTAGGCCTCTGCTTTGGCAGGCGGTTTCCGTGCGTTGCGTTGAGCTTCAACGCTTCTGCCTTCGCCTCGCGATCTAGGTCCGAGAGGGGTGCGGTCTTCCGAATCGAAACTGACCTGTTTCCTCGCTTTTTTCGATGACCCAGACTCAGAGTCGCCCTCGTTACCCTTAAGCACCTTGTTTTCCGCAGCTTTTGAGCTCTCATCATCAGTTACGTAAACATCACCATCTATGGTGGTTGGCGGTGGACCGGGTAGCGAAATGGGTGTACTAGGGTCCGGCACGCCCGGAACTGAAGAATCGGCAGAATCAGAGAGCTTGTTTGGGTTGGGATCACTCATGCTCGCAGTCGAGTTGGTGACGACTTTGACCTTAAAAACTTTGCTAGATGAAACACTGGGCGGTTTCCTCAATCACTTACCTTGTGAATCCAATATGTGGTTGACGAAAATACCTGCACTTTTTTGACAGTTTGGAGTTGCTCTGGTGCGAAGACAACATCCGTAGTTTTGCTCACAATGCCTAATATATGGAAGTGATATTTTAGTTTTTTTAGCTGCGAGGAGGTACATAGACAATGGTGCAGACATCGCTGTTGTGTCATCGTCGATCTCAATCAACGCCAGAGATTGACGTTAACGGTAGTAAACGGGAAATGGGTGGACTGGGCTGGAAATTCGAGCCAAGAAGCTGGTATCGAGTGCACGTGACAGCCGACACCTCCTTCGACTGCGCTACACGCGCCCTCAACAACAAGGAAGCAAAAAAGGAGGTGTAGACATGATCTTTAAAAGGCTCGGTCTTCCTGTAAACGGTTGCCTTTGAACAAATGCATAAGCTCGACGATTAATAGAAAAAGTCAAGCATGCGCCAAACGCAGCTGGGCTATTCATATTTCATTCATAATTCAGGCTTTTCATAAGCTATTCTTTTGGATGAAACAGGAGCTGAAGATTTCGTAACACCAATAATAATTGTTGATTGCCTGCGCTCACTCTGCTCAAATTGGGCATAAAGTGGAACTGAAGTAGGTTGAGTTCTAGTGCTAACATGAGGATTCGATACAGGTTTATTGAAACCTCCAATGTGTGATCTTAATGTGGCGACATCGGTTTCCAATTTGTTGTTCCTCGCATGAATCGCTTCATTTCTTCTGCCATTTTTTTGTTTCTCGCTATGTAAACTGAAAGTATAATTGTGTCAGGAACTGTTGTGTCGTGGAGACGCTTCGTAGGAGGAACCGGTTTATTCGGTAGTTGACGAGGCAATAGAACACACCGTAGGAAAAAGTACACCTTACTCCATTCACCGCTTTTATACGGCAGGGAATGGTTTACATCTTGTATCACTGCTATCACTCATTCTATACACAACAGGAACAATAGCAAACCATCATGGATTTCAGGTGAAGTGGGACTGACTTGGCATTGATGACGGGATCACCCGTTTCCTAAGTTCGCCATCCGCACTGGGAGGAGATATGTCTATCTTTTTATTCTTCTCTTACGTTCCTGAGGAGCGTTAGGAGCAATAAGAAGCACACTTTGCAAAACGACTTAGGCCTATGTTATACCTCGGCGACGCGTCGCCGACGCTGCGAACGTCACCGAGGTCGTCGATAGATTCTGCGGCGACGTCGGCGACATGTCAACAAGAGCATCGGAGCATATTTTTAGCATCGTAGCGCGTTTTCAGTGTCATCATTTGGTAACCAGACTGCGGATAGAAACGCTAGATGATCACATCTGCCTCAGACTTGCTTACATTGCATGCTTTTCTTAATATGTTTCGAGACTTGTTTCGAGACTGCTCGACCATTGCTAATCTGGCAAATTTTCTCTTACTATTCACATTTGCCTTCTTCTTTCTTCTTTGAATTCTCGAAGTTCAAAGGAAAATTTAACTCTTAATTAGTAAGAATTCTATCTCGAAGAAGCTCTTCGCAGAGGTTTGCCTTACCATTTCAGAAGTCGAGGAAACACTACTTATTTTCTATACAGTTCTATTTAGTATCACTTGCTCTACAAGGAAGCAAATAGGACTAGAAAATGCGAACAGAACGGCTGAGAAGGACACAAAAAGGAAGAAAAGTGGAAAGTGAAGGGCAGCTAAGGTTTAGGGTCCCACTCCCTCCCAAACACTCAGTGTTCTAGTGAATTTATTTATTTATTTTGCACGTGAACAATCACGCAGGGTTAAAACATAAACAGACAAACAAACCAACAAAAACGACCATATTACTGGATAGGAAAACACAGATGGTGATAACTAGTACAAACACGAACAACTCGGTAAGCCATTATGAAGCTTCTTGGAGATACCGGTCAATAAGCCTTTTGTACTGCTTCAGTGAATTTGGCACAACGATTTTCTTAGAAAACTTTAGGAACTCAGAGCCAGCCCGATGTGTAAAAATGCCGATCTAACATTAGTTCTAGCTCTTGGTATTTGTATCTTACTTTGACCATCTCTAGTGCTAGAAGGTGATCCAGAATAGAAATCGCCGAGGCGAAGGCCCCATATGCCATTCATCAACTTGTAAATTGCAATTAAATCGTATCGCTTCCTACGACAAGCAAGAGACTGCAAATTGAAGATCTTGTTCCTTACAGTGGCAGGTGGAATGGTGGTATAATCATAACCGTGTGCTCTTATCCAGAGCTTTCTTGTGAAACTGTTTTGCGCAGACTCTAGCTTAGTGATTTCACGCTTGTATTTAGGACTAAAAACAGTGGTACCATATTCAAGCACAGGTCTGACATATGCTTTGTAGGCTAGCAGCATGAGGATGACTGAATTTGTTTTTAACGACTTAAATATGCTATGCACAATCGTATCCCCTCTCTTTGCTATCAAATCACAATGCTCCTTAAATGACAGTGTTGAGTCTAGAATAAATCCCAGGTCACGTAAAGTAGTTGTGCTCCTAAGCTGAACATCACCAAGATGATAGACCTTCCTGTTGGCTTGCAAGGTGTAGTACTTGGGATTTTTGGCCTGACAGTGGAAGATTCCACCTTGCTGACCAGTCCACAATAGTATTAATTGCAGATTGAAGAGCAACATGGTCGTCCACACCGACGATATTTTTGTAAATTTTTATATCATCCGCAACTTTGCAGGAGACGCCATACTGATCGACCAAATAGGGAATCTCAGATGTGCAAATATTGAAAAGAATTGGGGAGAGAATACCTCCTTGAGGGACACCGCTGGTAGCCAGAAGTGGTTCAGAAAATGATTCGTTAACTCTAACTTGAAAAGATCTATTTGTTATAAAGTTTCTTATCCAATTAGTTATTCTAGGATGGATACCAACGTTTTCAAGCCAGAAGATAAGCTTGTTCAATGGAACTTTATCAAAAGCCTTCATAAAATCAAAGCAGACAACGTCCACATCAATCATCGAGAGCTTGGGTCCATTCATTTAATGTTGACAACATTAATGTCTCAGTAGACCTAGCGGTTCGAAAGCCATGTTGATTTTCTGGAATCAGAGAGTTAGATTCCAGGTAATCAACGAGAGCAGATTTTAGCTTTCCCTCGAACACCCTAGCGAAAACTGAAGTGATGCTTATGGGACGATAGTTACCAACAAAATGGTGCGGCAGTTTCTTTAGGATCGGAGTAATGAAGGCATGTTTCCATCGAGCAGGAACTTCACCTGACATGTAGCTAGCATAAAATATATGCTCTAGTGGATAGGATATGGTAATGGCAATTCTACGGAAAAAGTACGACGGTACTTCATCCGGAGTTACAGTATGTGTCGCAAGTAAGCTAGTTAACTCTTTGTAAATTTCTTCTTTGTAAAACCAAATTGAGGTTTCCATAGTGCAAGGAGAGCTCCTTGTGCTAAAGCCGTCATTGTTGACAGGGCAGCATGAATATGATTTTTGAAAATGCCTAGCTAGCATAGTTGCCTTTGCTAGATCAGTTACTGCTGAGAGACCAGCTTCATCTTTCAATGTTGGTATCAGTTCGGGACGCTTCAACACAGAATTTAACAGCTTATAAAGATTTGTTTTACCTGGACTTTCAAGAATTTTTCGTTCCACATATTTGTGGTACCTGAGCAAGAGTCGATCGAATTTTTGGCTTAGCACTCTGAACCGTTCCAAATCGCTTGAGTTTGAATTTGATTTGTAAGATAACCATGCTATCTGTCTTTTCTCAAAAAGTCGCACTAAATTAGGTGGAAGCTTTCTATAAGACAGCGGTATCTTTTCAGTAGGAACGAATTGCTCGATGCAAAAATGCAGAATATATAAAAACAATTCATATTTGTCATTCACACAAGGGTATCCTCGAGAAGTGATCTCCAATCCATAGTCAGCAAAAATTGACAAATCATATCATAATTGGCCTTACTGAAACATTTACGAAGTCTGTAGCTTGGTCTACTCACGCAGATATTAATCTCGAAGGAGATGCTTGACTGGTCACTAGTTCCTATTGGTGGTTGAATTATGATATTTTTACAAGAGATGGATGGCTGGTAAGAATGAGGTCTAATACGTTGTCATTGCGAGTTGGTTTCAAAACGTTTTGATGGAGTTTGCAGGCATTACGCATCTTCACGAAACGTTTTGCAGCCGTACTAATAATGGAAGGAATGTGCCCAAGCCAATATAAGTCCGGAAAATTGAAATCACCCAATACGACACACTGTACATTGCATGAAGATAAGTCACTTATCACCTTAATGAGCTGAATCGTAGCGTTCAAAGAAGCATTGGGAGCCCTGTAGACAACGATTAGCCTTAAAGTGCCTTGAATTAGCTTCAGATCACAGCAAAGTATTTCAAAGCCATCAGGGAATGATTCACACCATATAGTCTCGAAGGCAATTGGAATCCTGAAGAAAATGAGTACACCATCACCTCTTTTATGATTTCTGTCGCATCTTACGTAAGTAAAGTTATTACACAAATTGCCAAATATTGGAACTGCATCAAGTGACTCATGCAGCCAAGATTCAGTAATAACGACTATATCACAACTCAAACTAGCTATAATAAACTGAAGAGGCTATATGTTCTTTTGAATTGATCTTATATTACAGTAAAGGCATTTAAGGCTGGAGACAGGTATCCGAGGAGTTCTCACTAGTTTACCGTGGCCACATTTGTTTCGGTTGTCTGAGAGTAGCTAACATTTGACACGTCACGAGATATTCGGCGCGCCATCCTGGCTTCCCTATTGCGCTCCCGCTCTTCCTTAGTAAGGGCGTATAAACATTTTTTGTGTGTTAACACAATTGCACTTTTTGTGTTCGCAAGACGGCGTCTTTTGCACTTCTCGATTTCGTAATTCGAAGTACGGTGATGATGATGGCAGTTCCGGGAACAAAGAACCAACCCACAATCATAACACTCCATCGGAGCGCATTTTCTGCCACCCTTGGATGACGTCGGCGACGTCGGTGACGCTGACGTCGTCGGCCCGTCTGTGGCGACGTCGGCGGCGGAAGTCTAACACCCCCTACGGAGCTCTCGGCGACGTCGCCGACGACGCTGTGATGTGCCCCTACAGCACAGCGTCGCCGACGTCGGCGACGCGTTGCCGAAGTATAACATAGGCCTTACGGCAGAAGTAGTACTTTCAACCAACTTGAGACACTTGTGTGCAGACGACACTAGAATATCCGGATTGTCCAGAGAATCGAGTCAAGGGAGACGTGATGAAAAATATTGGGCTATTGAGGCAGTGAGCAGATGAGGTGACTTAAAGCCACCGCTCCGTGAGAGAGTACGAATAGGAATCAAAGCTCGTGGTAGGAGAGCCCCCCGAAGATCAAGGCATCACTGGATTGAACACGTTGCATAACAACTCAGGGAGCAACCACTGACTGTAACCAGGCAGCTGACAGAAACAAAAGGTGTTTGTAAGAAAATCAGGCTTAAATGTGATATAAAAGCTGAGGGATAATTAAGGAAGTCAGAATTTAAGTAAACGCATTAGCTAAGTATGTATTGAAGAAAAGTTTCTCGTTATAATTCAGATGAAGCCCATCCTGACTTTGTTCCTGTTGTTACCACTCACAAGGTATCGGTCAGCCTCTGGCCCACAATTTTAGACCTATCGTTCGCCTTCCGTATTCTGCGGAAAGATAAAATTGACGTCTAGTAAATGCTGGATTTTTAGACCAACTAGTGAACGCAAAAAAAAACTCCGCCTTTGCCGGTCCCAAGCCCGTATGAAAAGGTGGAGGGTTGGGCGACGGGCCAGCAACCCGTCCACGTAAAAAACCATTATGCTACAGAAACGATGGACTATATGGATACTGCTGAAAAGGGAAAATCGAAGCCGAGCTTTGTGACGGGAGACCTGATACTGGACTCGGTTTTCTCTCCGAAGCACATCACGCGTATTGGTACCTGGAACATACGCACGCTTCACCAGACTGGGCGTCTCGCCCAACTCCTCCAGGAATTCGATATTTACGGCCTAGACATTCTCGGAATCAGTGAGGTCCGATGGACCGGAAGTGGACGCTTGATTAGTGATGGCAAAACTATCCTGTTCTCTGGTCCAGAAAGGCATGAAAGAGGAGTAGGAATCGTCCTTAGAAAACGAGCTTCAAATTCTCTCGTTAGTTGGGAGCCAGTAAACGACAGAATCATCACTGCGCGCTTTCGAACGAGGCATACGAGAGTCGCTATGATACAGGCGTATGCTCCAACGGAAGACGCAACCGAGGACGAGAAGGACGATTTCTATGAACGGCTACAAGATGTCATTGACGAAATGCCACGACGGGACCACAAGCTTGTTCTAGGCGATTTCAACGCGCAGGTGGGAGGCGATCGAAAAGGCATGGAAAAATCTGTCGAAGCATTCGCATCGTCGGACCGCCTAAGCAACAACGGAGAAAGGCTCGTGTCATTCTGCGATTTCAACGATCTGCATCACGAATACATTCTTCTTCCACCGAGGCATCCACAAGAAAACTTGGAGATCGCCAAACGGCACGACGGCAAACGAAATTGACCACATCCGCATCAGCCGCAAATGGAGGACATCAGTCAACGATGCACGTGTGTACAGAGGTGCGGATGTAGGCACAGACCACTATCTTGTTAGGGCTACGTGGAAGCTCAAGCTGAAGCTGCAAAAAAGGCCGGTTGTCAGACGACCATACGACGTCGAAAAGTTCAAGAACCATACAACCGCGAAGAACTACTGCGTTGAACTACGAAACCGTTTCAGTATGCTTGACAAATGCGAAAGCATTGACGAACACTGGGAAGCCGTCAAGACCGCGCTACGTGAAAGTGCTGAAGCGACCATCGGGCGCAAACGAGGCAAGCGAAAGGAGCAATGGATTAGAGAAGAAACCTGGAAGCTGATAGATGAGAGGAAGCGAGTCAAGCAAAGAAAAGAATGCGCCAAGACACCTGACGAATCAAAGGAAGCGGGCAAAATTTATTCGGAACTCGATCGACAGGTAAAAGCGTCGTGTCGCCGCGATAAGAAAGCTTGGATCGCTCAGAAGGAAACGGAGGCACAAACAGCGGCTAGTCGTGGTGATTCCAGAACACTGTATCGAATTGTATCGGAGCTGACGGGAACAAGGCTCAACACATGCGTCCCTATAAAGGACAAAAGTGGCAGACTACTGGTCAGCGAAGCTGAACAAAACGAAAGATGAGTTGAACACTTTCGTGAAGTGTACAACCAGCCCCAGCCATCCGCAACGCCTACGTTCGATGATGAAAACGCCCTGGGAGAGCTAAACGTCAACACCGGCAGCATAACGGTAGAGGAAACAAAGAGAGCAATACGAGGTCTCAAAAACGGAAAAACCCCTGGCCTCGGCGAAATTGCAGCGGAGATGTTGAAAGATGGAGGCGCACCAGTAGCGGAACAATTGACGACACTCTTCAATAGCTCAACATAAAGTGCCAGAGGATTGGAAAAAAGGCCTAGTAGTCGAACTGCCGAAAAAGGAAGCTTGTCGGATTGCAGAAACTGGAGAGGTACCACCATGTTATCAGTGTCAGGCAAAGTATTCTGCACCGTATTGTTAAGAAGGCTCCAACATGCAATTGATGATCGACTGCGAGAGGAGCAATCTGGATTCAGAAAGATCCTGTTGCGGCCAGATCTTCACACTACGCAACATCGTCAAGCAGTGCCTGGAGTATCGCTACCCGCTCTACATAAACTTCGTCGATTTCAAGAAAGCATTTGACAGTGTCCACCGTGAGTCTCTATGGAGTCCCTGCGACATTCGTCAAGGTGTTCAGAAGTCATACCACAACTCCTCGTGCTGCGTGAAGACAACTCTCGGAAATACAAGATTCTTCGAAGTCACCACAGGAGTTAGGCAGGGATGTGTTCTCTCACCGTTGCTCTTCAACATCGCACTCGACTACGTACTGAGAAGATCGACAGCCGGAGTACGTTGGTATCCCTTGGTCTAGCGGTCGCCTTAAGGACCTGGACTTTGTCGACGACATTGCCGTATTCACTGAGGACAACGACACTCTTCAAAGAAGCACGGAATGCCTTAGCCAGGAAGCAAGCAACATCGGCCTCCGAATTAGTCCCGAAAAGTCAATATGACCTCGGGAGACGGCATCTACGTAGGACCGGATCGCTTGGAAGTGGTGGATAACTTCACCTACTTGGGAAGCATGATCACCAGTAGCGGAGATGCTGAAGCTGACGTTCGATGCAGGATTGCGAAGGCAACGGCAGTATTCCCGAGGCTTAAGCCACTGTGGCCATCGTCTTCAATTTCATATAGCGTCAAGCTGCGTTTGTATTCTTCGATAGTCGTGCCCACTGCAGTGTACGCTAGCGAAACATGGATGATGTCAGCTAGCATCATCAGACGGATCAACGCGTTCCACTGCAAATGTCTACGACAAATAATGAGGATACGCTATACAGACCGCTTGACGAACGAAGAAGTACTAGAACGCTGCCGCTCGAGCAACCTCTACGAAACCGTGGTGCAACGCCGACTCCGCCTGGCCGGACACATTCTTCGTATGCCGGCGCATCGCCTACCAAGATCAGCCATGCAATGGACACCGCCAGGAAAGCGAACCAGAGGCCGCCCAAAAAACACGTGGTGTCGCACGTTTTTGAATGACTTGGAAGTTATGAATATTTCTAGGCAGGAGTGTGAAGAAATAGCCCAAGACAGGCAGCAGTGGAAAGAGTTTGTCGCCCTATGCGCTCAACAGCACGGGAGGAACTAAGTACTAAGTAAGTAGTGAACGCAACGGTGGGTTCAATATTGATTATGCAAGATCTACAACAGGAAGTACAATGTTATGTTTAACAACTTTTTTATTAGATGTACCAGGTGGTTCGGTTCGCTTCCAACGGATGTTTTCGAAGCCACTAGTGGTCACTCTTTTAAGAGTAAACTGAATAAGCTCAACCTTTCCAGATTACTTAACATCACCTAGCCCACCGGTCTTTTATTCTGACTTTTCAGATGCTGCAACTCAAAAGAATGAGTTCGTCGAGTTCCGTCTTTCACTGACTCACAATCGATATTGGTCCCTCATTGCGTGGTTACAATGACAATATTGAAATTAGATTCTTTTACACCCGCAGCCTTGCGCATTTTCGCTCCTAACAACACCATTAATTCAAGGTTTTGTTTCGTTGTGTTCTTGTTATTAATGGTTTTTATCATATTTTCTTTCTTCGAGTCTTGTTGGTTGGCATTTGTTGATTGTTCGTTCGTTTCTCACTGGTTCCTGTTCCTTTGGAGTTAAGTTACCCTTTTATGGCATCTTCTGTGCACTAGAAAAGAAAACAATTTTTGTAAATTAAGCGAAAAGTTGTCTGCAATCTTGCACCCTTTCCGATAGTTCTATCAATTTTGTCGGTTCCACGTGGGAGGTTGGCATACCCGTGTGCCGAAGCTCCGACAAGGTCCTTTACAGGCACCATGGCCAACTGGTGTGGATATTGCTAGAACAGGGTCACCTGAAGTATGGCTGACAGCGTTTGAGTAAATCCATAGTGTCACTGGTTCAATGTAGTAGGAGTGCCTAAAAGAGGTGTTTCTATTCCTCGGAACCGTAACCTCATTTCGCTGTTTCTGATTGACTGTGCTTTCGTTTTGAGCGCACTCTTTGTAGATTGTATTGAATAAATAAATAAATAAATAAATAAATAAATAAATAAATGTCGCCGGTGCTCGAGTGGTGATCCACTTGCTCACGCTGAAGTGTGATCCACCAGGATGGTGTCATTCCCTTGGAGGCTCTTAGGTAAAGAGCCTCCAAGGGAATGACACCATCCTGACCTAACGGATGGCCAGCATACTCAAGGACTTCGAAGCACGTCAACTTGAATTTGACGAAGGCGAACAACCGGAAGTGGTGGAAAAACAAGAAGAAGGTTGGGATCCGCAAAGTGAACTGATAGACGTGGAAAGGCAAGCAAGCAGTGGACATATGACATCGTTTTATGGTGGAGCTCTTGTTTCGGAGGAAAGGGTACGTCTTCAATTCGATTTCGTCTATGGAGCCGATGTCATTGGTTCATGCATGGAAACAAACTGTGAGGAGCCTGTGGCCTTTACACGCTATCTGTATTGTGACCAGTGCTTCTGTTTCATGCACTTTGTGCCTGTGTATCACTAATGTTAAACGTTCATACATCATTATGTTGATCAGCTTTCTTATTGCTTTTTGGTTAAAAAACCGGTCAGTAATAAACAAAGCTATTCTCCACGACATGCATCTGGAAAAATTGCGCAGAAAACATCTAAAATGGTAAAGATGTCAGAATTCCTCAAATCTCAGCTAATCAGTTGAAATGCAAAAATGCAGCAGCGAAGAAAAGTCGAACTCCCAACCTTCCCCTCGTGGAGCAATGTCGCTATCCACTGCGCTCTGAGCCGCTATCCGCCTGCGGCATCGCGGGCGTACAAGGCCTCTGAACTCGTGAGGCCCCGATTTCATTGCATATTCAGGGACCCCCCCCCCCCCCCAACTCCTTCTGTTTAACGACTTATCAGAAAATAAACACATCTTTATATGAATTGAGGGGTGATGATTCCTCGTATATTACTTGCTCCCCTCGTTCAGACATACCCTTCAGACCCTTCACTTTTCAGAGCACAAGAAGTTTCCTGCAAGACGTTCATGTTCTTGTTGTTCTTTATTGTTCTTTTTTTTTTGCTGCGCTGTGCATTGCCAACACACTATAAGTGGGTAATGGCTCGTTGGGGTTTTAATGCTCTTTTTTGTTTGTTCTGGAGCCGCAAAGTAGCTCTGGGGAGGGCTCCCTTTGTAAGGCAGCCAAACACGACATCTTTTACGTAGCACTGGTATAGTTGCGCCCGAATGAATATTCGAGCATTCGAATTCGAATAATTCTATTTGAATTCGAATATTCGATTCGAACGTTCGAAAAAACGCGATTTTCAAATGTATTCGAATTCGAATGCCCGAAAAAATGCGATTTTCGAATGTATTCGAATTCGAATTCTTGAAACACTCGTGTTCGAATGCTCAAATTTGAATGCTCGAAACATTCGAATTCGAACGTTCGATTGCTACGAAATCTGCCATCAAGCAAAATATTCTATCTTTCCTGCTTCAAGCATCCCAGGAGCAAATAACGCTCCAATCAGAAAAGTGCGCGCCCTCATCGGGAACTCAGGGGCCGTATGTTCTTCGAGCGCAGAACAAGGCTAAGGAAGGGACTCCAGGGTGGGTGCCATCCAAGCTGCTGGTGTGGGAACTGCTTTCGTTGCCCAGGGGAGTCCGCAGCTGGGTTATGAGCGCGGAAGCGCATGCAGCTGGAAAATGCACAGAAAACGCCAGCGAATAATGTAGACGTCAAACACCTCAAATCTCAACCACTCCGTTGAAATGCAAAAATCTCGCAACGCAAGAGACCTCCCTCGCATGAATCAACGCCATTGTGCCTCACAACCTGCCCAAACGTCTTCTGATTCCGCAGGCACGTTATCAACATCGGCGGCACGTCTCCAGGGGTGGTTTTCTTTTATCGCTGCGGGCAATTTTCTTTTATCGCTTAGAATGTGGAAACCAATGTTAAACTGGACACTTTTCAAGTCAAAGTGGACATATTTCACGACAAACTGGACACTCTTCTCAACAAGTGTAACTCTATTGGAATCAACTGAACATCTTAAAACGAGATTTTTTCGCATTAAACTAGAGACTCCCCAGAAGGGTTAGGTAATGTGTTTTTCAGCGAATGTTAAAAAGTGACCTAACAGCAGGTACGGGTGACTTGGACTGTTAAGTCATAACCACCGATTTCACCAGCAGCATCTTACACAAACCTATGACGGCCGGTCTTCTCTATATTCGCCAAGTTCCTATTTTTATTACACTATATACCTTTGAAATCCGGTGTGGAGGTGGAAGGTAGTCGGCCGACAGCATGTTCAGGTGAGAGCGGCATTTCTAATACACCTATGTAAAGATATAGCCTGGGTTCATAATATTCATCCGTAAATTATGCCCAATTGCGTGCATTTAGCCTTGTATCGACTTCATTCTCCACTAGTATTTGCTGGAGCCAGACGAGTTGTTGGCAAAAGCAAGCGTCGATGACGGTTTGACTACGTGGAGCAGCTCCCGGTGCCCTGGACCACTACTCATCCACCAAACGCACAGCAGGACCTTCTTTCGGTGGAGCTCCGGTTTTCACGCCAGAATCCCCAGCTCGTTGCGTTTCAGCCATTGCTTGCCGGTTTCACCATGAGGCACTGAGGAAGGCGATTTAGGCGACCTTCCAATCTTCTTCAGCTGACGAATGATGGTTCGCTGGGAGGTGTGGAGATCAGCGGTCAGTACTAGTGTGGTTTGAGAAGAATTGAACGATGGGTTGGCGCAGGCGCCCTTTGTTTACAGCAGTTGGTATGCCCAGGAGTAGTTTGCCTTTGTTGCCCTTCGGGGCGGAAAGGAACTTCTGATACTATCTCCAATAAATTATTCGGTTAGGAATGAACTTGCCGGTGACTTCCTGAATGTACTTGACTCCCGTCGCAGTGTTGCTGCCCAACGTCGCAGTGTTGCTGCCGAGCTTGAAAATGAATCACCCACTTTTTTCACTTTGAGTGGTCATCGTTCTGGTGAATAAAACCTTCCAACAGCGCAAGGAAAATTAAAGGTTCATAACTCAAAATGATCGCTAGGAAACAAGCTTTCAAACAAAATATAACACTTTAGTAGGTCTACTTTAAATTCTTGGAAAAAAAAGAAATGCTGCAATGCTTCAACCTAATAAAAATGTTTCTTCTTGCTAAGTCGTTAAACCCGAGAAGTGGGGGGGGGGGTCCTTGAAGTTATAATGGAGTCGGCGCCTGACGAACTCGGGGTTCTTGTACGCCCGCGATGCCTCTGAGGGCAAGCAGCTCGGGGTGCAATGGGTAGTGACGTTGCTTCATGGGAGGGAGGTCGGGTGTTCGATCCTCATGCGCTGCTGTGTCTGGACATTGTTGGCGTTAGGTTCTAGAAAACCTTCAGCAGATCTCTGACCTCCAGAAGACAGACAAAGGTGAGAGAAAGAGTGTATCGATGCCGTTCAATTTGCAAGATCCACAGATTTTCTCGTTTTAACCACATGTGACGTCACATCATGATCTCCTTTGAAAATCCGAGCAGGATTGTTTTACCCGAGGTCATTGGCCGATGTATAGAAACAGACTGAGAGGGGCCTGTAGCATTTATTCCCTATTGTGTCCAGTGCTGCTTTATGCACGTTGTACCTGTGTATTACTGGTGTTATTGAATGGACAGCCTGGTTTATTATTGTCCAAATAGTAAATGATAGCTAAGTAATGGCTTTCGGAAGGATCTCATAGCATATAGAATTAAAATTCCTATTCCCTCTCTAATGTAGCGCAGAACAGTGAAAGTAGAGCATTCTGCGACCCAATTATTATATTTCCAACATTAGAGTTAATGCAACTGTCTGCTGAACTACACTGACTATAGTGTTAAAAGGCACCTCCTGCTGCATCCAGGAGGAAGTCATCATTAATAGCGAGTTAAATGCGCATTCAAATCCTCAACAACATCCCGAAGAAGTCGAGTGCGTGGCGCATCCTAAGTTACGTCGTCCTTTATGTCAAAACACCTATAATAAACAATAATAATTTATTGTCTACTTAAAAAGGCTAATTTGAAAGTTTGAATGTATTGGTTTGCAGACCATCGCTGTGAATAATGTGATCAGTGGTGATTTACCAAGTAAAGTTCCCACACTTCACGAAGGCCCGGAGAATGTGCAGACAGACTATCAACTTCTCTTTATTTCTCGGGTGTTATTCACCTCGTTTAAGAAAAAGAGATTGAACTTAAGTAGACTGTAATTATGATACGGTTAAAGTACGATTTCAAAACAATTAAAGGATGCCGGTTTAATTTTTTTAGAGTGTGCGTGTTAAGGTTTTTTCTTCACAACAAGTGTGATGGTTCGAACAGAAGATTTGGCAGGTTTAATACAGATTAGACATTGACAAATTTTAGGATGCGCTCATTTAATTAATAATATAAATTTTTAAATTAAGATTATAATAATATAAATTTGTTGCGCACTTTGTTCCTTCCTTGTTCTCATCAAGTCTGCCTTGAGGCTTTGAGCTGTGCCGTCTCGTATTGTCCAGCTCGCGAAATCCTTAAATTAAAATGAAAGAGGTGTGAAAACAAGATACTGTTTGGGGTGTCCGCTCTCGTTTTTTGTTCGCCTTCTGTGACATTAAAGTGGATTAATAAAGCAGAAGCTAACAAGGAAAGCTTTTCAACTCATTGTGAGCTTTTGCGGTGCTATTTTGACAGGATGTAGGGCCGTGTGAGCGGGCTGTAGAACCACAGTTAGTTTTTGCTGAACGCTTTTTTAAACACCTGACAAAGAGGCGTGAAAGCGTGTATGCAACACTCGTCAACCACTATGACACCCCAAGAGATATGCGCGATCGCGCAGTCGGTGGGAGAGCCGCCACAGAAGCACATCGGCTTTTCAGTTCGAGTCCGAGAGCTGCCAATTTTTTCACCTATTAGTTTGTTGTTATTACCTTTTCTCAAATGAGTTTAGACCCTCAGTGCAACAACAAACCAAGGCTGTCTACCTTCGCCTTATAAAGGCCGCGCTAGTTTTTCAACAATGCGTATCCGCAGCACTACTATGTCATACCATATCAGTAATGATACCGGCACCGGGAGCTGCTCCACGTAGTCAAACCGTCTTCGACGCTTGCTTTTGCCAACAACTCGTCTGGCTCCAGCAAATACTAGTGGAGAATGAAGTCGATACAAGGCTAAATGCACGCAATTGGGCATAACTTACAGATGAATATTATGAACCCAGGCTATATCTTTACATAGGTGTATTAGAAATGTCGCTCTCACCTGAACATGCTGTCGGCCGACTACCTTCCACCTCCACTCCGGATTTCAAAGGTATATTATGTAATAAAAATAGGAACTTGGCGAATATAGAGAAGACCGGCCGTCATAGGCTTTTGTAAGATGCTGCTGGTGAGACAAACTCTTGTGTTTACTTGTTTCATAGTTTTGTACCATAGCTATCGGCTAAAAGTGAGGAGCAATATGACTTTTCATTTCCAGTGAAATGATATGGTGCAGATACGCATTGCCGAAAGGCTTGCACATATGAAGGGGAAATAAGACAAAATTGGCTTTTTACAAGCATGGATGGTCTAAAATTGACTCCTGTGATCGTAGGAAAGTGTAATAGCAGCAAACCAATATGTGCAAAAACATTGGCATAACGCGGAGTCGAACTCAAAAGTCCACCGCTGTGCTCCCATGAACCGGCACTCCTACCGATTGCGCCAGCGAGACCGATTTTGTGGGGTGGGTTAGTGAGTGTTGAGCACACGTTTTTAGACCTTTTTACGGTATTTAAAAAAGCTTGCAGCAAAAACTACATAGATGTGGTTGTGGATTCTGCCACACGGCTCTACATTCTATCAAAATAGCATCGCAAAAGTTCACCATGAGTTGGGGACCTCTCCTTGGTAGAACAACGTCGGAATTCTCATTTGCACTTCACGTTATGCACCAGTCGTCTTTATCTAGTTTGCCGTTCCAAGTGAGCGGTTGGTATCACCGTGTTCCGTGCGTCGCCAAGTTTTTGATAAGCGCAAGGCCAAAAGCACATTGGTCAACTTGTGTGGATGTTGTCTCGGTAGAGCTTGTTACAGTCTAATTACATTTCAGAAGTTATGCGTGTGCTTCCAGAAGAATAATGGTAGTCTTCTATTCTCGGGAACCATCCGCTTTCTTTAACCAAAGTTGAGCGTCGTTGTTAGTTGACCGCGCTCTTGTACGAAGTAATGAGTGCGGAAGCAAGCCTCGGAATGCGATGACAACAATATTTTAAGGGCGTCGTTGTTGGAATTTGTATTATTGGGGTTTCCGATGTAAATGCACACAAAATTAATTTGGAGAAACGCCTCGAGCACTCTCAATGTGCATACCCTCTCTAAGCATTTGCCTGTACTCGATTTTCTGCAAACGCTTTTGCCTATTTGGATACATTCAGTTCGGAACATTTTAATGAAAAACTCCATTACTCGATTTTACATGCCGCGCGTTGACTTACTTCTCCAAATCGATTCACCTGTTTTTCGGCAATTTTCTTTTTCTTTTGTAGAACTTGTATCCTTCGAACTTTATAGAAACCTGTGCTCAGACATAGTCCCTATATTCCTCGCCGGCAGTCGGGTTCCCCAATTCCAGGTTCCTGGTTCGGACTTCTGGGCTAGAAACCTTCCATTCACAGGGTCGGTGAATTGGTGCCAGAGTTGTCTGGGAAATGATAAAACGCAGAGTTGTCTATCAGATCGCCGACGCAGATTACTGCATTAAAAAATATAAAAATCCAAATTAAAAAATCAAACTTGAATCACATCCCGAAGCAGTAGAATACCTGGCGGATCCACTGTAGTGCCACCATAGAGGATAAGAGTAAGGGACGGCATTATTCAGTTTTTCTGAAGCTTGACTGTGAAATTACAGTGTCGTAAAGGTCGAGGCAATGAGGAATTACTAGGAATCGCATAGCCAGAGAAAAAAAATCGGGTTCACACCTATTTATGCCCCGCATTGCTGTATAAGATCTTGCCAACTTCTGCGTACAATTTGTCTTTTCTCACATTAACAATTCTGCTCTATCACAAGCTTTTCCGCAATCCCTCTCCAGCATTTGTACTGAGAGCCTTCGCAAAGGTCTTTGCGCTTGATTCGTTCGCACTGTGACTGCGATGATATTTGCTTCTTCTCGAATGATCTTCAGACTTTATTCCACGGTCGGAGCACACGTGGCATGGCGCGGCCTCCTCAAACCGCCACTGCACTGACTCAGCTACTGATTCCGTAATCTCATTAGAGCCGCATACCACGTGATAAACAAACCCCGACTTAATCAGCTTCGGCACATTTTAGAGAGATAATCATCCGTGTATTGGTCACTGCGAGGATCGCTTTCTGCAAGCGGTTTTGAACAGGCAGAGCGTGTCGTTGTCAAGGCGTTTGACTCGGAGTTCTACTATGCAAAAAAAAAACAAAGAAAACCAGTCGTAGAATCCCAAAATCTGGTTCTGAGTAACGAATATGTGTAAACATCATTTAAGAGAGCATTGTGGATGCTGAAGTTAATTAGATCCATAGGGTTACGCCATCGCTCCCTTGTTTTGCTTGAATTGGCGCTGAAGCAGGAACATCTTTAACCTCTATCAGATCCTACGCAAGAGATAAAAAGGCTAGGGCAGGGATTCGCAAAAACACACCCCTTTCCTACTCTTGTGGTAGCTCCAGGGTCTTATCGTTAGTATACTCAGGATTGTAGAACTTGTTGGTGTAAATGTGAATTGAACATAACATAACATAACATTCGGTGCTTTGTGCTTTCAGTGCGGTCGGCTGTATCTGCCATCAAGTACCGACATCGACAGCACTTCTCATATCCTCGTGTTCAGTGGTACATAATACCTCTGCAGTGTGTTTGGCTTTGTTCTGAAATCTGCGTAATATATCCAGTGGCAGAGACGCAACTAAACATCTATCGAGTACTTTGCCGCTGTGTAGGGTGTGTTGTTTTTCCTCACTTCTGTTGGTACTGTGGCTCACTCAGTGATCACATTTCTTTGGATGCAAAACAATCAGAACAAGAGCAGCAAGTGAAGAACAAGTGTTTATAAAGACGGAATAGAAAATGATACATATTGATTCGCAAGAACCAATCTTCACAAGAGGCTTCGCAAGAACAAATCGAGTTTGCGACATGTTAAAGACCTGTGTTCTACTTGTGTTCAGCTATTCCGCTAGGGAAGAGATGTGGTTGTTAAACGGGATTAATAGGAAACTACAAGAAAAGATTGAAGCTCTTACTTCTTCTTCTTCTCCTGAGTGTTTAGTCCCGCGCAGTGGCAGTATCCGCTGTTCTTATGATCCGTAGCCATCTCATCTTGTCAAGGGCGTCGTCTGGCGCGGCGCCGATTTCGGCGAGATCTTTCTTAATGACGTCCTTCCACCTTTTCCTTGGGGCTCCTCTCAGACGCTTTCCGGGCGTCTCGAAATCTAGGGCCAACCTTATGGGGTGATCCTGTGGTCTTCTGAGGACGTGTCCATACCACCTCAGACGCTGCTCCCTCATCTTCAGCTGGATCGGGGCTGTCTCCATCACTGCCCTAACATCCTCATTTCGCACTCTGTCCTGATGGGTCCATCCACATGCTCACCTCAGCATCCTCATTTCCGCAGCGTGCAGTTGCCGCTCCCGCGGCTTACCTAGGGCTCAGCACTCACAACCATAGAGGAGGGCCAGTCTCACTACTGCTCTATAGAGCTTGTATTTGAGGGTCCTGGAGCACCTACGGAAACAGAGGATTCCTGTGCACTCCCTCCATTTGAGCCATGCTGCACCTATCCGTCCCTTAACCGCCTGGTCAACCCTTCCTTCCTCGGATAGATCGCTTTCGAGGTAGCGGAATTGTTCCACTTTTCGATCACCTCCCCTTGGCAGTCAAGGATCGGTTCGGTGCACTGCTCAGAGCTGATGAACTTCGTTTTCCTTACGTTAAGCCGCAGGCCGTTGCCTGCGAGGGCTCTTTGCTTCTCCTCCAGCTCCTCTTGGCTGTCGACTACAAAGGCGATATTGTCCGCGTAGAGGGTGGTCCTGAGAGGGCCTTCCTCAAGGTGAATCACTATACAATTAAGCCTCAGCACAAAGAGAAACGGACACAGAGCCGACCATTGATGCACTCCCACTGTGATATCCATCTTCTTTGTCATCCCGTGTGGAGTTCGTACCGCCGCTTTAGAGCCTTCGTACATGTTCTTTGTTACCGAGATCAGACGTTCCGGGACACCCCTCTTCGAAGGGAGTTCCAGAACACGACCCGGGGTAGCCTGTCGTAGGCTTTGTCCAAGTCCAGGAATGCCAGGTAGCAATGCCTTCGTTTTTCCTGATACTTCTCCATAACCTGGCGAGCGATAAGATCGCGTATGTGATGGATCTCTCAGGCATGAAGCCCCACTGCTCCTGGGAGAGGGCGACCATCCCCCTCAGCCTCAAGTCTACCAGCCGTTCGTAGACCTTCATCGTGCGTGAGATCAGTTTGCTCCCGCGGTTATTGGGGCACTCGGACGCGTCGCTCTTCTGCTTGAAGATGAGGACTATGATGCTGTCCCTCCAGTCATCCGGCATCTTACCCTCTATCGTGACTGCTGAAGAACTGTGTCAGCCAATTCACTCCACAGTTTCCAAGCCCCTTCCAAGCTTCTACCGGCACCCCATCAGGCCCAGCTGCCTTTCCGAGCTCCATCTTCCCTATAGCGCTGCGAGCCTCTTCCTGTGTCCAGGACGGGATGGTCCTTCCGTTGGCTGTTCTTCTTGGACTTCCCGACGCGGGAATTCCTCATTCAGCAGTTCCTTGAAGCACTCCTCCCACCTTTTTCTGACCTCGACTGGCTTCCGCAGTACCCTACCGTCAGCACTGTTCACCGTTTTGACCACTCGAATGTCGTCGCAAGCTCTGTGCAGTGCTTTGGCCAGCCGAATAGCGAACTTCTCTCTCTGTGGCTCGTCCAGCTTTTCGTATAGGGCATCCATCTCCGCGCTCTTTGTCTTTGCTACAGCTGTTTTTGCTAACCTCCACCATCGAATTCTTGGTTCTGTTCTTACTTTCGATTTGATGGGTAAAGGAATGTTAAGACCTGCTACAAAGGGTTTATGCTGTGATGGGAAGACCTTTACATCCCGGACGGTTTTCAGATCAGTTCTTCTCACGAGGATTTGGTCGACTTCCGTCCTTCCTCCACCGCTAGCATAGGTCACCTTCTGGCTCTCCCTCTTCGCGAAGAAGGTGCTACAGACAGCCAGGTCGTGGGCGATAGCCAGATCCAGAATTCGTTCTCCATATGGATTCACCAAGCCGACCACTTTACCTCCATGAACCCTTTCCACTCCTCTTCTGCAATTAGTTCTTCTGCATCCAACAATATGCAACTAAAAAGATTGAAGCTCTTACTGCCGGAAATGATTAACTTAAGCGTTTATGTGGTGCGTTAATCGGCAAGTAAGAAAGGCAGTCAAGAACTCGAAAAAGAGCCACCATCATTTGTTTGTTGGTCTGTCTTGAACAAGGAAAATATAATAGATCGTACGTGGAAGAAAGGCAACTGAACAACCGTTAGACGTCTGGAATGAAGAAAAAGATGATGAGCGAAGCAATCATTTGTGTTGTGTGGAGTACCTGTGGAAACGGATCGGCCTCTAAGAATTCGTATCCAGTATGACCTTATTAGTACTTGTAATGCCATCATTTTCTCAATTTCGAATGCGCACCGATTTCTGTATATCGTTTAAGGGCCTCTACAGAGTCTCGCGGCAGCACCGTGAGAACTCGTCCAAATCGCTCCCGCCGTAGTGGGACCCGCGCTGCCACTGTGGTGGAGGCCGCGGCGCGGACGAGTTGTCGCGGAGCCGCCGCACGCAAGGGTCCTCGAGGGCTGCCGCAGTTCACGGCGGCTCTCACCCGCAGCGCCAGGAGCTGCGGGTGAGACCCGCCGCAGGGCGTGACCCGATGGGAAGCTTGGAGGGAGGGGGGTTTGTTTTGGAAGCTTTGGGGGAAGGGGTTTTCTTTTGTTTGCGGTCGTAATAAAGACAATTTAACGCGAAAAATATAAAATTACACATTTTTCTTCCAAAATGCTTCGTTTCGCCATGTATGTATCTTCAGACGAACCTTTTTTGTTATAACACCTTCCCGGTGTTATAACAAAAAAGGTTATACACTCTAAACATTCAATAGACAAAAAAGGTTATACACTCTTAAAGCAATAAGAAAAACAGTTAAAGCTAAAGGTCTCAATAGAAAGCAGCATAATAACACTAAACTGTCAAACCATCATGAGAGTTGCGCAATCCACATTTGGTAGTACAAAATCCTACGACATTTAAGAGTGTATAACCTTTTTCGTTATTACACCTTCCCGGTGATATAACAAACAAGGTATAACCTCTTTAAACAATAAGAAAAATAGTTGAAGCTAAGAGGTACT
The DNA here is from genome assembly GCA_947359475.1 of Heligmosomoides polygyrus bakeri. NCBI lineage: Eukaryota > Metazoa > Nematoda > Chromadorea > Rhabditida > Heligmosomidae > Heligmosomoides > Heligmosomoides polygyrus. Next base: position 29,104,345 of record OX375866.1, on the reverse strand, counting down.
CAACAGAAAACACCTAACTGCTGGAGCGGATGCAACACAGACCAGAAGAAGTAACTGAACCTCTCACAAGGAAATAGAAGACCAACTCAAGAATCCCACCACGATTTAGCAACCGAATCGTTCAGTCTAAAGCATTAAAAAGCACTCCATGGAAGCTCGCTTTTCAGATGAGTCAGAAGAAATTCTTACGAAACGTTCAAACAAGTTGGAAAAAAATCCAATGCCGCCGAAATCCATTCTGTATTTCTTCGTTTCTCCCGGCAAAAGTACGCAGTATTGCGTCGCGGGGCATCACCACCCGCCGTTGTCATGGCGGGCCCGCGGCACCCGCAAGACTCTGCTGCTGGCCTAAGGAAGCCAACTGCGGATAGGCTACTCATTAACAAATTGTTTTGCCATCTACTAAATTTCAGAAGCAATGTTTCTCGCTTTCTCTTTTTCCCATGAAAAGGACTTTTCTTCATGAGCCCCTTTCAAAGCTGAGAGAGAAGAAGAGAAATGTTCTCAACTTACGATAGTTCAAGAAGGAATATAAGATCCGGATTCAGTTCCAAATCGTGTGGCAGAGGTCCTGATACTTCCCATTCTAGTCAACGATCTCTTGGATGCTCGCCACAAATTCTTTCGACTAAGACGTGTTCTCAGGTTTTCTCGTACTGCTCTACGTTGCTATTATGCTAATATAAGATCTATTTCTAGAAAAGACATTGATTTGTATGTATTTTCGGGGACATGGCTTAAATACTATGGCATCGTACTACGAGTGATAGCCTCTTCTATTTTTGATTTCCATGTCCTGCGTTGCGACAGAAAATAAACAGGCAGGAGGTCCGCTCTGCCTTTTTCGGATTTCGGAGTCTCTATGTGACGGTTTCGAAAAACTGGCATTTGACATTATTTTTGAAGAGCTCAAAGCCAGAATCATTGCAGTTTATAGGGCTCCTTCGCGTCCTTTAACTACGAATGAGGTTCTTTTTAAAACTGAATATTAGTGACATTGTTTCATGTGGATATCTTTCGGCAATTCTCGGCAATTTTAATCTTTCGTGAATAAACCGAAATAACTTCACAGCGCCTCTTTGTGCAAGTTGTACTGCCTTTAGGATAAGTTGCATCGTCATGATTTTATTCAACTGGCGAAAAGTAAAACGATGGGCGAACACATACTAGATTTAGTGCTCAATAATCAAGAAACGCTAGTAATGAATGTACGAGTATGACCTGTAGCATATCGAGTCCTCAATGGTTTTGGTTAGTGATTTTAGAAATACTAATTAATTTTGGGCAAGATTTCAGATGTGGATTAGAGGAGCCCTTTCGAATGTGCTAGTTCCTCAACTGTAAGTGTGAGACATTGTTGATGATTCTGGCTATGTACAATAAAAATGTGGAGAGGAGGATTGCTAGTAGCTGAAACTGGTAGATGCAGACAAAGTGAACTTATTAGCAGAGCTCTGTGAAGTCTTTAGTGAACGGGATGGAATTTCACCATTTCTTGAAAAGTGTGTAGAGAATCCGATGATTTCTTTCTAGATTGCTGATTGCGGTTCAATTCTGTGTTCCTGTCTGGCTTTCTTTCTCACCGGTGGGCCCTACTTATAAACACTTTAGCTCACTATTTTCGGCAGTAAGGGCTTCAGCGTTATCTTGGAGTTTCATATTCTTCCTGATTAACAAGTACCTCTTCCTTAGCTGCATAACTGAATACAAGTGGAGCATCAGGTACTTAATCAATAGGTCCTTAACGTGTCGCGAAATCGATTTGCTCTTCCAAAGCTTATCAATAATGCTGCTCTTGTTCTGGTTTCCACCATGTTGTTTCCAATGAAATATGATCACTGAGCGACCCACAGTACCGACAGATGTGAGGAAAAACAATGACCGTACAGGGTGGCAAAGTACTCGATAGATAGTTGCGCCTCTGCCATCGATATATGATATATTTTGCAGACTTCAGAAAGAAGCCAAATACACTAGAGAGATCATATGTACCACCGAACACGAAGAGAAAGCACGAATCAATGCATGCTCGAACTGGTCTGAAGTCCCGGAAATCGGAGGACTCATATGCTTTTTGCGCGAGCCGCTATTTATGTATTTATTTACTTATTTATTAAAAGATATGTCATGCGTGCAACACACGTGGGAAAGAGAAAGAAAAAGGAATGAAGAGGAACCGGGACATATTAAACAAAAAACTCAAGCATGAATGCTCAACAAGTAAGACACACTTGCAATAAATGGCCTGCGACGTCTAAAATTTTCGTATTCGCCAAGCAAGTAGTAGAGCGCTCTGAGACTCCTACAGATGAGGAAGCGTGATCTTTCTAAAATTAGGACTCGTCCACGAAATTATGATGTGTCCAAAAGGAAACGAAGTTTTTGTTTTCTGTCTCCAACCCCTTCGCCTGTTTTGCCCAATCACTTAAACCTGTTAGTGGCTCAACTAGTACCTCATTTTGTAATCATTTTCGGTCAACCTGGCCATATTTCGTAGACTCAGCTGGTTTATAGTTTTTACGTTTGACCTCCAGCAGTTGTTTTACAACGTTTCAACACATACATCAGGGATGAATGACGAATTCAAACCTGCACTCCATGTTTAGGAGCGGGAGTGTGTAGGGGTTTATTGTATCAGCCTACGTCTCCTGGAACAGCCCTGTCAATGAAGGGGATTCCACGGAATTGCCCATCACCTGGTCATCGCCTGTCACTGTATAGGACAAGCTCGCGTTCAATCTTTCTTCAAAGCAGAGTGCGCGGCGCATGTCGAGATACGTGATTTTGACCTTCTAAGTGCTCGTTCCCCTGGGCTGTACACCCAGAAAGCACTGTGAAATGTTGATGGCACAGAAGCGTCAATAATTCTGGCGCGGTCCCAATTCTCCTCCACCCTCCCGGATCGCGTGACTGGCCAGCTGGTTCTACAAGGCGGTGTGGGTGCAAGAGGGCCAGAATCACTAGAGCATCCAAGAATTCAGGGATTTATTCATGGAAAACCGGAGAATTCCAAGAATATCAGAGGATGACCATGAACGAGTCATTGCATGCTGAAGCTCTCTTTTGGCGAAAAACAAAAACAGCTCCACAGAATTGGTCATCAGCCTTAATGAAAGGTGAAGATTTGGGTAGCGTCTTCGTAGTTACAGCCCAATTTTTACTTGATGGAGAGATACTAAGCAGTGTTGCATTGACCGATAACCATGGAACTCCAGTGGAACCAGGACCAAAGAATGCGCCATTCAGGCAGAGAGACGCAGTTCAAAAAAGTATCAAGGAAATTCATTATATGGTAGTTAAGCCGTCTGTTCGTCATCCCCATATGATATTTTACCCTGAACCTAAATCCGCCTCGGGTCTTAATGCTATATGGACAATACTTCTGTTTCACTTACCATAACATACCGCTTTATATGGAAGGCAGTTGGACATTTGGACGTGACATCTGCTGAAAATACACACTATCAAAATCAGAAAATCGCTTTGGCACTGACGGTGTGGCGATCGTGGTCTAGTCATCGCATTCTGACGAAGTATGCGCTTCGCGATATTGTTGACGTTATCACTGACTCATTGAGCTGAATCGCTGAGCAAAAAATGTAAAAAAAAATGAAAAAAAATGTAAGGCTGATCGTTCTGGATCGCAACCTGTTGTATCTTATCCAACCTGGAAACTAAAGCCAAGAAACTCGAAGAGGAACCTATATTACACATCATTTATATAATTATAAAGATGTGCCATATATTATAATATATTTTTAGACACTTACTTACTTTGATTGATGGTCCTTTTGTCGGCTGGAGGTCTTCCCAGCGGGGACCACAACTCTTCCAGACCGCTCAATCTCTGGCTGCTTGCATCCAGTGAGGCAGACTGCCCTCTCTGAAAGATCTTGAGAATGAGTCTGCCCATCGCGTTGGCGGTCATCCCTGTGATCCCTTATGGTCTCTTGGGAGCCATTCTGTGACACGGGGGCTCCATCTACCGTCCTTTCGTCGAAGTATGGCCCGGCGATATTTGGACTTCTTCATGTGCTGCAGATGATCTGCTAATTGCGGCTTAGCTCCCAGCTTCGTAGCCCTTCTTGCTACTGCGGACGAATGCAAGTCCCCAGAAGGCATGTCTTCAGTGCACGAAGCGTAGTTTGCATTGCTCTGGCGATTGCCTTGTTGTCGGGCCAGGTTTCCGTCGCGTAACACATCGCAGGCAGTACAGAGGCGTTGAATATCGAGGCCCGGAGGCCGGGATCCTTGACCTGATCGGCGACTTCGCGAATCGAACTGAAGGCTGCCCATGCTGCGCGTCTCCTGTGGGCGATTTCAGGAGCGAGGTCGTTATCCATGTTCAGATCTCTTCCCATATAGACGTAGGAGTCGACCTGTTGTAGAGCGACTCCATTTAACCTTACGAGTCCCGTGTCATACCACTGGTTGACCATAAATTGCGTTTTGACATATTCGTGTCGAATCCAATCTTCATACCTGCCACATTGAGCTCGTTCAGCATTTCCTCGACTTCTGCCGTGCTGGTAGAGATGAGAACAATATCGTCGGCGAAGCGAAGGTTGCTGATCCGTTTACCGTCGGCAAGGTAGCCTTTATCGTCCCAGTTCAAGTCCTTCATGGCATCCTGGAGTGCCGCAGTGAATAGCTTAGGAGAAATCGTGTCTTCCTGCCGTACTCCTTTCTCGATAGGAATTTCAAGCTCTCGATCAAACAGCTGGATGGTGGTCGATGTGTTCGAGAAGCATTCGTCGAGAAGTCGGATGTAGGGCGATGGTACACCAGCATGCACAAGAATGGCATTCAGAATGGCGTTAACTTCCACAGAGTCGAACGCTTTCCGATAATCCACGAAGACAAGGCCAAGTGGGATGTGGTATTCGCGGCTCCTTTCGATGAGTTGTGAGACAGTCTAAATATGGTCCATGCAGGATAAATCCTTGCGAAACCCTGCTTGCTCCACTGGCTGATATTCATCCAAGCAACGCTCCATACGATTGAGCAGTATCTTGATGAAGATCTTGTACACAACCGAGAGAAGACTGATGGGTCGATAGTTGTTGATATTCTCCTGCTGACCTGTTTTGAAGATTAAAACTGTTTTCGACTCCTTCCATGAGTCCGGAATCCTACCAAGTCAAAGGTAGTGGTTGAAGTGGTTGAAGTGCCTGGTATGAAGTGAGCAGAAGACACTGCCACCCGCACGAAGGAGGTCAGCAGAAATGCCGTTCGGTCCGGGAGCAGTGCCTGGCTTCATCCTTCTGATGGCATGAGCAACTTCTGATTCCAGAATGGGAGGTGCTTCCTCAGCTGGTGGAATCAAGCATTTGGGGACAGTGCTGGAGGAACGAAACAGATCTGTGTAGAATTCTTGAAGGATGGTCTCCATCGCACTTCGAGACGTTTGCATTGTTCCATCCTTATCCACAAGGGCTGACATTATTGCCTTCTGGTCGCAGAGATCTAGTTTGCAGCGCTTTGTGCTTGAACCTTTCATAGCGGCTTCTAACAGCTTCAATCTTCTGTGGGCTTAAATGGACTCCTTCACTACAGTTCGACAGGCCTACGAGATGATGACTTTTTCCATGGGAAGCATTAGGATCCAGTTTAACGCTCTTCTTTGCTCCAAGAGCTTAATCGCAAGTGCGTTGAGTCTTGAAGCAGAAGGTGATGTGGCTTCGCGAGAGCTGCTAGCACATTTCAACAGTCCTTTGGAGAGAAGGTAGTAGTCTTCCGATGGTTCTTCAAGAAGATTCCAATCATACGACTTTATTGCATATTCCAACTCCTCAGACTTGAATGTGGGGATCCTCACCGGTGCAGGTTTATGAGTGGCACGCTGGAACATCCTCTTTTTGAGAGTCAGCTTCGCACGGACAAGACGGTGATCCGAGCCGATGTCAAATGAAGGCAGCACGGAGACGTCGAACAGACTCCAGCGTCTGTTTGTAAGATCATGGTCGATCTCTGAACGTGTTTCTCCATTTATGCTTTCCCAGGTCCATCGCCGGTTTGAAGGTTTCTTGAACATAGAATTTCCATGGTAGAGACGGCACGCGGATAGGAAGTCTATCAGGCGCTCTCCGTTTTCGTTCCTTGAGGAAGTTCCATGTGATCCTAGCCTCCATTCGTCGTGATCATTCGTACCGACGATAGCGTTAAAGTCACCAACGACAACTTTGTAGTAGCTCTTCTCGTCGTTGACAGTCCTTTCAAACAGCTTGTAGAATTCCTCTTTTTCTTCGTCTGTGGCCGCACATGTTGGAGCATATGCATTTATGATGTAGATGATTCCTTGATCTTCGGTTTCCAGACGAAGAGCAACTACTCGCGGACTGATGATCTTGTAAGAGTCTACTAGGTGGTGCACTGTCGAATTGACGAGAAATCCAACTCCGCCAATATTCTTTCTGTCCACCTTTGCTCCGATGATAAGAAGCTCGTTGTGGTCGGTCCTTCTTATGGTTTCCGTTCTGCCTTTCGTTTCCTGCAGGGCGATAACGTCGAATTTGATGTTGCGGCTTCTGTAAAGCAGTGTCCGAAGATCCTGCTCAGATGCGATCGAACGACAGTTATAAGTGCAGACGAATAGGCAGTTTCCGTGTCGTGGTGGGAGGGAGTTTCCGGTAGTCCGATTCCAATGACGTCCTGATAGTTTAACTCCGAGATTAGATGGCCCCTCGTCGTAGGTGGATGCAACCGACGTTTTAGACATACCGCGGATAATTAGAAGGAATGACAGACGTTTTAAGGACAAACACCACTTTTTCACACTTGGCGATAGTGGGACGATCTACAGCTACATCGACCGAGCGCCGTTGCATGAGAAATCCCAATCGTTGAAAAGGTGACCGCGTTTGATACATTTTCAATTCATTCTTATTAACAAAATTTTGTAGTACCCACTCATTCATGATTAATCATTTTGAAACCATTTCCATTTTAAACTGGACATTTTTCTTTTCGAACTGGCCACATTTCAAGCTCTACTTTTTTGAGGACGATGTTTCAAGAAAAATAAGAACAACGCCTTTTGATTGAGCATAAAATTTCTACTCTCTTGGGAAGAAGTACCTTCTAAGTTTATTTTAAAGCGCTCCAGTATGAAGGGTTCCGGAAAGGTTGCTCCGTGCACCCCTTTAACAATCGGAATTTTTAATTGATTGATTGTGTAAAGGCTCTAGTTCTAAAACTGCGCAGTGCAAACCGGTAACATGTCTTTTTGTTCTTCTTTTTAATTTTCCGTCTGTTGATGCATTGGACGAGGACACTGTGCAATTTTTTCACATGATACACCGTCAAATACTTTGCTCTTCAGCTGCTCAGAATAATCCTAAAATATTGCTTTTCACGTTTAATTTTTTTGTTGTTTTATGGAATAAGAAGCTTGCGTCTATTAAAACAGTGTAGTCATTTTCTTTTTGGGACAGCCTGCAAAGGCGAATTTTTATTATAAATTATCTTTGAACAAGGATTATTCTGACTTCTTTTTTGGATGGTGTCTATTTGAGCCGTATACACGCCTGCTCTCTCTTTAAAATGAATTTGTCTATGTAGTTAGACGTGGAAATGGTTACGTGGGTTGTAGACCAAGAAATCCCGCGACTTATATTTTAGAATTTCCTTTATTTTCCTGGACGTTGTTTCTCGGTGAACGACCCACCTCCGCCAGTTTCTCTCAAATAGTTCTATTTTGGACAGAATGCTTTCGCCGTTTTAGTGGTTTAAACGTGCCGCATTTCTGCGTCTTCGCAATACGCGATTATCATACCACCACTTTCTAGTATAGTAATTATAATAATCTGAAACGCACAGAAAATATATAAGATGCTTTCTACAGACTAAAGAGCTCGATGCACTTTTTGCAGAAGCCACAAAGGGTGATTTCTATGCCGAGGGGCATTGTTGGTGGATCTCCGAAATGCAATGCCAGAACTACTTCGAAAATGGGGAGCTATGTACTTTGTGAAGGGGTATTTTAAGTGAAGCTGACGTGAAACGATTTGCACAGGAGACACAAAGGCCTGATATGACGGAAATCATTGCGAGGAATAGACAATCGTTCTGAGAAAGAGGTAGGAGCAAAGCCCAATTGACGTTCCCTTAAATTAGACCCGAGCCTGAAGTATTGGAAACAGCTTGCTAATTCACCTCTCTTTATATTAAAATTCGCTTAGCTTGTACTTTATGCTTCTCGGCAAAGGGGTGCCATTGCAATTCTAACTCCATTCCTTACTACTAAACGAACAAGAGGTATTCTCTTGCATGGAACATGTACAGCAAAATAAGGCGCATTGCTAAGATGTCGAAAACGCATTCACCGTCACGAAGCATCGGAAAGCTTATAGGTCACTCCCAAAAAATCGTTATTGGTATACGGGGATCCATTGCTCTTACATTTTGTAAGGGAATCAAAGCAAGCAGTTTCGACGTGGTGATGCTGACGGAAGTCTAAAGAATAATACGATGACTTGTTGCAAACAACCTGCTCGGGTAAATAATTGTTAGATTCGTCGCCCTCTTATGTTAACGCCGAGGAATGCGAACACTGAGCAAGGGAAGGAACTTCGGGATGTGGGCAATTTGGACAAAGGTTCGGTAGACAGACCACATCCTAGAGCACCTTGCACGTGCAGGGATTTACTCCCCTATAAGAACCATTTTAACGTTTAATCTTAATCGTAATCGTAATCTAACGCGTTGCTTTCGCACTTTTACTTCTTTAGGTTTTTCACAGTTTTCAGAGGGAAAGTCTTTTCAGAGCAGATTTAAATGTTGCCAGCGACGTCTTGCCATTCATATCCCTGCGCAAGCGCCGAAAGAATTGGCACCCCGCTCTTCCTGTCATGAGAACAGTTCATCAAATGTCGCTTCTGAGAAGAGATTCGAAACTGTGTAAATGTGTCGATTTTCGATCCCAGATTCTATCCATTATACCACATTTGGTCATATGCCCATTTCTAAACCATGATATACGAAGTTTTCCACATAGCAGAATTTTGTTCTCCATCAACGACTGAACCGGCCCCCGTCATCTGAGCTGAACAGGTTAAGCTTAAAATTTTTCAGAAAGTTTGTTTTTGTTTGCGCTACAGCAGCAGGCGCTAGTCTGCAAAATGTTTTGAGCGATTATTCCCATTTTATCAAACCAACGAAAGCTCGAATTGTTAGATTTTTACGGAAGCTGCTGTGATGCAATATTTACTTTGCGCAACATCAACCAATTATTAAGGTCTTCAAAAACAGTTTGAAGTCTGGAAAAAATAACCATCGGTGTGCACTCTCATATCATGGCTGCTTCATCGTATCAGATGTTAATAAAAAAATCTTTGTGCATTCCTCCGAAAACTTAGTATTCGTTCACCTTTCTACCCTTGAACGGATGAAAGTAAATATGTAGAATCAAAGAAAGTAAGAGCTTCCTCTCTTCAATATTTGAGGAATCTCTTGAAAGTTTATAAACAAACCATTTCGGAATTTTACCTGGTCTCCCGCAGAAGCCCAATCCGTTCCCGGCTAATGATCATCGTCAACCTCAAACTTGGGTAAATGAACCTCAAAAAGTTTCAACCTTTCAAGTCGCAATATTATCATATCGATGTTCACGATGAACGATCTAAAAATAGAGCTTGGCCTAGTTCAATCTATTTGCGGAGTGCGCCACGCTTTCTACTTCAACGGGATACTATAGATGTAATTTGAATAATTTGAATGCGTACTTCGTCTTAAAATGACTAGCGGAGGCTATGCAATAGAGCTGCAATATGCTCTGGCCTTCCTAGACGAGCCTGGTGTCAATTCATCGACCAGGTTCTTGCCAAAGTGGGTCTAGACCAAGAACCTGAACCAAAAACATTGAATCGGAGTGTACCGACTATGCTGCCACGCGTCCTCTGGTTTATACTAGCATCGCCTAATATTTAGTCTTGCAGAAGTTGTTGTCACTCTTGCAGTGCATCATCTCGTACGCGATACTTTGTCATACAGCATTTACGTGCAAGCATTCCTTCAACAATTGTCCTGTAACGGGACCAATTGAATCGGAGTGTACTGACTATGCAACTGCTCTGAATGATGTTCAAGTGTCTGTATCACTCTGCTCTTGTCAGAGCAGTGTTATGTGCTTGGAGCACAATCGAAGGACACCCTAGCTCCCGCATGCACTCGAATCGTTTCGAAGTACGCACCGCCCAATTAAGTGCTCGATATCCCGAATTTTGTAAATTAGAATCCGACTTCCTTGGGAGTGATGATGCACTGGCTTGTCCACCGGCTAGCGACATGTCATTGTATGCCGTCTTGTCCTGCAGTCATGCTGGAGACAGCGGCAACACAAAAGCTAAGGGATGTTAATGGCGAACCTTTCAAGCGCTCTGACAACATTTAGAATGTGCATTTTCGCCCCTGAAGGGATGCGAATGGTGATATCATACGTTTGTGTCTGATGGTGCTTTTTGTTGAGAAAGCCCAGTGTTATTCTTAAAGAACCTTTGCTTCCTATTATGAAGGTCTTATCGAGGCATTCTGTCCACATCCATAACTGAAGCATGTTGAGAAACCTGCAACTGCTCTGAATGATGCACCAAAGACATCTTCAGCTATTTCCATCGCAAGAGTGTTTCTAATCTTCAATCTAGCAGGCCAACACCTGGACAAATGAGTCTACTTTGGCAGAGCGTACACGTGAAGCAAGTGAAGGAGCCCGCTTGCTAGCTCATGATGCAAGTACATAGCTTTTACATTGCGGGCGAACAGAGCTAGATACATTGTTTCCAACAACATCTCTATCTGATCTGGGCAGGCACTTCACGCATTCTGAGAGGAATAGGTCGTATAAGGAAAAGATTCTTGAAAGCACTGCACCACTATACATGCGTGCCCAATCGAAAATTTTTTAACCATATTTCAATCCAAACTCTTTTGGAAAGTGAGAATTGCGCCAGAAAACTCATCACACATTCTTTAGTACATATTCGTTCTCTTTTCTGCCGCCGAGTAACGTCCCTGTATGGCGAGCTGCCATCTGTGTCAACAAAGAAGTGTGTAATCGCTTCCTCATCTTCATATTATGATCCGCTTTCAGAAGGATTTCCTTTTGATGTGATAGTTTCCTCAAATTTCATGTGGGCGTCAACACAAAGCAGCGTCTCTTACAACACGGTGCGGATTACAGAGCGTACACTGTGCAGGAGCGCTTGTAGTAATCTTCTGATTGTTTTGAAACTTGCTTCAAAACTAATTCCTGCTGAGAGCTCCTGCTCTCACTGTAGTAAGCTTTCGCTGCAGATGAACAAGTGTCTTCTAGTTTTTTGATAGAGGCTACAATTTGGAGCAAGGACGCCCTTAACATCTTAGGACAGCACAACCGAGAAGGTCACCATAAGCAAACATTGCATAATCTACAAAGGCTTAGTTCCGACATTTCTGAGGGGAAATTTCAAGATCAAGAAACTTCTAATTAGTTTGACTGTCGTACGACCTCAATATCCAGTGCGTTGGGTTCTCAAGGACATACATATTTTTTGCAGCGTTTGATAGGCTGTGGGAGGAAGATTTCTGCTGTCCGACTATCGATTCCCCTTTAGGTTAGGTAACCTACCCGTACATACCCTGCATAAATCTATTAGATAGGCTATGAAATAGCGGCGAGCATAAGCAGTTAGATAGGAATAAGGTGAGAAGCAAAGATGTGAGCTCGGGTAAGAACTATCGTCGCTGAAGCTTCTGGGATTCTCCATGTGAGCGTAGCGATCGAACGCTGATCGCAACATTTCTTTTGTGCAAATTCGTTTTCCGAAACGATTACGATTCTGTAAAAATACGGAAAAGCCTGTTTCAACTCTAAATTGCGCCTGGTCCGCTCCATGCAGACCCGATAAGTCGGAAGAATTTCGATGTTGGAGTGAGCAGGAAGCAATTTCTCCTGCTGAAGGAGTCTGGCGTAGTGGTGCAAGCCCACTGGAATACTGTGATCGTAAACGCTTCACGACCTTCATAGATTCTGTGCAGGTCAGAAGGGATGTGCAGGTCTACTCTTCTTCCCTGTATCAACTAGAAACTTATCCAAAAATTCTCAAGATGAAAACGCGAGGAACAGTTGCGAAGACATTACAGCTATATTGTGACATTTAAGCTTACTGCAGTTACGGGGAAATTCAAAAGATAAAAGGGCCATACAGTGTGGACCTACAGAAATCTCCAAGCTTGCAGAAAAGGTGCTGTAGAACTGCGAGCAAGCCTATTCTCACCAAGAGAAGTGAGCACTGTAGACTCCATAACCTGCAGGAACCTTACACTGTGCGAAAGGAGATATTCAGAACTCAGCAATGGCTCAGACGAGTTTGTGATTAGAGACTTGAACCCGATAACTACATTTAGGAAGAAATCGCACCATGTGCATAGCGATGAAGAGAGACCGTTGCCATACATTGTCGCTAGCACAGGACGACCTAGAATAAGTCTAGATTTCTGAAATCGACAAGGATGAGCTCAAGGAAGACAGTGAGAGGATGATCAGGAGAAATCTCGCTGATGTCGGTGCTACGGCAAAGCCTGGCTTGGTCTTGGTAGAACTACGTGATGTGATGTAACAACGACTTCGCAAGCGTTAAGGCACAGAACGAGTAGAGGAACGCTTAGATGATGATTCTTCGCTCACAGGACCGTCTCTGCTGCTTCCTGCGCTACCTCTGCGTTTAATAACTCTGAAGGTTTGCGTCTATTCACGCTGTAAAAACTAGATTTTTTGCGTACACATTTCAGAGTGTAATTATTCAGCGGTTTGCTAAAATTGTAACAGACTGACATCCCCTTTGCCTTTGCCTTCTTCGAAGCCTGGAGAAGTCGAAGGTACTTCATGTTTGTTAATTTCATTATTGGAGCTAGACTTCCAAAGCGAAGCGCATTAACTAACCTCCCGGCTGCTTGCGGACGAGGCTCCATTCTTTCCATTCTCCTGCTAGAGATGAGAATAAGAAGTTGGGAGAATGAATTTAACCCTAGACGCCACCTAGGTTAAACATTCTGAAAAGCAGAGCATGTTGATCAAAGCCCACAGAGCTCGACGAAGGGTAGCAGTTCTAGCGTGACGACAGATAACGGGTGAGGCACATCTTCTCACCTGCCATTGTCGTACTGTTCACTATCGAGTTGATCGAACGTGCGCAGCATCGATTCCATTCGTCCTTGTCACGTGTCAGAGTGCTCCAGTGGTTCTTTCTTGAACAAAGGACATGAAGAGCGCCATGCCGATCGCTGATGGCTTTCACGAAAAAGGCCGATCCACGCGTTGATGGACATCTTGAAGTCTTTTTGACATTCGAAAGCGAAATCCACTTTGTGACGGTTCTCGTCCAACGGGTGTCTGCGAAGCGCATGGCCGGCTCACCTAATTTTCGACGACTGGGTCCATGCGACAACGTTTCCGTTGTTCGAACGTCGGCGAAGCCCAGAAACTCTGGAGGCCTTCTCTCACTTGTCGTGTCGTCGATTATGTCACTCCCACATATAATATGATAATAGGTAGCGCAATCGCTCTTCGCCAGCGGTAGAAACAACGATACGCGCGAATCTGCTCGAAATTTCGGAATTTCGCCTTGTGCTGTCGCTTTTAGGTGAAAACTGCTTGCGCGTATGAAGCGCTTGGTCGGGTAGACCACAAATCTAAAACCTCGCGTCATGGTTAGGCCTCTGAAAACCACGGCAGTGTCGGAATGTCTGGTCATAAGTGCGGATTCCACCAAAACTACCCGTTGTCAAAAAAGAAACAATACGTATACAAAACTTTTATTTTTTTTTGAAGAAATAATCCTTTCGTGAGATTCCAAACACTACGCTCGCTTATTGTGGCAGATGAATTGAAGAAATCATGTCAAATTTCTTATGGCCAAAAATTATTCTGATCTTATCAGAGAGGTCTTCTCAGAGCCTGATCCGAAAAACGCTCGCTTTGATTTGAAGAATGGGCAGTTTGACATCAAAAATTTTAGGCTTCTTTTTGTTAGAGGGCGTCCTTTGATAATTTGATTGCGACTAATTTGGTTTGGAAAGCTTCTAGTTTGATTTGAGAGGTGTCCCATTTGATTCGAGAAATGGCCAATTTCTCGTGAAAAATTTCATATACGTAGCCCCTCTTTTCGCCCTCGTTCGCAGGTCTCCTATTCACCGCTGCAGCGCACTTGAGAGTAGGTGACAACACCTACTGGCCGACCTTCTCAACAGCTTGCTGCAGTATTCACTAGGGCACTTTGCTAAAAACGGCCGCGCCAGATGTGAACCAGGAACAAAGGTTGTGCTTGTTCTTAGCGAAGTTCATTCTCGTCACTTGTTAAACTTTAGAAAATACCTACGGTTCGTTTGAAGGCGTAAAAGAAGGAAACACTTCAAGCAGTTAATCGTCTAGGCATTATGTAGGTAGACGAAAATGTTTATCATCTTGAAAAATGACGTGCGCTGCTGACCTTAATCGCTCTCCGGAATGCATGAGGCGATACCCCTCTCATTCTTTGAAATTCTTTGGGCGAATACACTTTTTCGGGTAAGGAAGATAGGCGGTGACTCAAGAAATGAGGAAGATACGCGGTGCACTGCAAAACAAACCATTACGTTGCTGTCAGTAAAGCTACTGAAGAATTTTGAAGTCTGAAGAAAGGGAAGGAAAACAGAAGTATAGCGATAAAGGAAATGCGTCTCGTACTCCTGTAATTCATCACAACAGCACAGGATTCAACAAGAAGGCATATTTAAGTTTTTTACGCCTTTAGTAGAATAAATTTGTTTTCGTGGTAAAAGCCGTAAAACTTTTCGACGTTCGCGGCACGAAAACTTGGGATCAGGGGTGTGCGTAATTACGATTTACGATTTACGATTTTACGATTTACGGCGATTTTTGGCAATTTTTTTACATTTACGATTTACGACATTTTGGGTCGTAAATCGTAAATTTTCGTAAGTGTGAGCTTCGGCCCACGGATGACAGACGTCCACATAACGTGATACATATTGGATCATGACGAAGGACCCACTTTTAAAGACTTCCCTCACTGCTCATAGCTGTTTCCTATTTACTTTTTTATGTTCTGCTGTGGCGCTGTGACAGAACAACGCAGCTTTGTGGATAGGCCGCTCGAGTTAATTCCTGGCAGTGAAACTGGGCTAGCCCTTTCCTGGTCACACTCTAGCACAACATCTCACATTCGAATGGCCTGAGAGCATTTCGTTCCTGTCCACAGAAAAACATCAAACTTCTCCATGTACTGGAATGAAGATGATCACCTGCTGAACCATATCCTATGCTGCAACCACCGCCTAGTCAACTTGTAACTTTTTCACCACTTCTTCACCACATAGACGACTCTCTCCAATGCATACGAGTAGAACTCATGCAAAGCCATCAAGGAATATTGGACTTGATTGGAGGCTGTGGAATAACAGCTAAACTGTTGGAAAGAGCAAACCATCATATTTCAATCTGATTGTCACTGCACGTCATGGCGCGCAGTCTATTTACGTATGAGGCGCGCCCTAAGCAAAACGTCTGACATTTTAATGACAAAAGTGAAAAAGTTGGACACTTTTGGTCTCGGTTTCGATGGATTGATTGGGGCTGTTGCGTTCGCCCTGTGTGATCCGTTCCGAATGCTGAAGACTGGGCAAAAAATACGATAGCGCTTGTTACAGAGGTCGTGGAGAGCGGGACTGGCGAATGCAAGCAGTCATTAATTAGTAATGCAATATTTTGGAGTTTCCGAAATCTAACAGGTGCAAGCAAACCTGCGAGCGAAGTAAATGCCGAAAGCAATTGCCTGGTATCGTCGAACGACGACCTTTCATTCCAGAAGTTGTGGTTCCCTTCAAAAATGATAAAGGGTAAATCACGACGTTAATCAGTCCCTGCTTGAGATGCGCACTTCTTTCTACCATTCTTTCTACCTCTAGGGATATCATGGAGTTATTTGAGTGTTGATTTGCCTTATAGAATGAATTGCAGTTGCCAGCGATGTATAGGTCAGTGTTTTATCCTCCCCAAGCAAACCAGGTACCAATTCAAATGCACCTTGTACGAATCAAATAAATCACTTCCAATTCAGACTGCACCTCTTGTGTTCCCTACTTTGCTTCTAAAAAATGCCACAAAAATATCTTCTTTTATAATTGTAAGTTAAAAACCCGACTATGATGAATGTTCAAAAATGTGATCATACTCTTTCAATTGCACACAATTCCTTCCCGTCTGCTATAAAACCGCTGTTGGGTACAATTCAGAATGTGAGAAGGCTTAGAACTTTAGGTGCGTCATACCACAGAAATGTGCCATGCGCTCACTCAGTTTGAGATGCTTGTTGGATTATTTGTGCAAATACTTTCTCGTCGACTTGGCCAGCGATCAAACTTTTTTGGTTTTGGATGGAATGGTTTTTGTAGGTTTATTCAGAGTTGTTGCGGTTGTCTCTACAAAGTCAAGTTTTATATACAAGCCAATGACTAGTAAAATAATAAAAATTTTTGATTGTCTAAGCAGTGTAAGCTTTTTATTTGGGCACCCTGTATAGGCGCCTTTTAAGCTAGCGTTTTTGAACAAGCAGTTAATTTCGGTTCTCCAAAAACTTGTCCAGCTTGATTTGAAAGGCGCTAATTGATTTTAATGGCTTCCACCTTAATTAGAAAAGTGTCCAGATCAAACTGAAAACGTCTCAGCAAAACATAGTAAGCTTCGATGAGCTTTAACATAACAGAAAAAACAACGAAACTAATGCATTATAAGTCAGGCACTTATTACGATTTACGGTTTACGATTTTCGATTTACGAAATTCGGAATTTCATTTACGCACACCCCTGCCTGGGATGTGTTTCCCAAAACCTACATTTTTGTTATCATAAATGAATCCCAGTTTTTAAACTGAGTCTACAGCTGATAACGTACACCCGAATATAATGTATGTATAAGTGTGAGTAGATGTACCGGAATTACAGTGCAAAACATCAGTTTTCGTGGAAAGAGACGAAGCTGCCATCTATCCGCCAAACCCGCCAACGGGTCCGTTGGGCTCTGAAGCAAGCAAACGTCCTCGAGACTTGTTATAGTTCTGTTTATCTTGGCATCGTCAACAAAAATTTTCATAGTTTGCAGTGCAGGTGTCATGTGTAGGCCGGCCCCGGCCCTACGCGAAGAACTCAATCTTCGCGAATATGTGATGAAAACTGTCGAAGAGACCAAGGTGTCCGACGAGTACTCGGCATGTTTATCAAACGACGATTCATGGTCGCGAAAGAAGGTCTGCTTACATTAACGCTAGCAACTGCATTCCATGATCTGCCTGAGCTCATGTGGTGGTGCATCCTTAAATAAGTCCTTCCAGATGTCACTGGAATAAAGGAAAGCCGTTGATGAAGCTCCATCACAAGCTAACTGATATTGTCTTCTTTCTTTTGAGGTGTAGGAGTTGTGATGACGTGCCCTAGGTTGTACTATCATTAAGCCCTACCAACCTCCTTTCCAAGTGAACTAGCCAAATAATGATAAGTGTTAGTTCGTCTTTTTTCATTTCATTTCATTGAGACATGTGGTGCAAGCACATGTAAGGCGATCAGCGTGAGCACGCTCACCATCGCACCGAGAAAGAGTATCAATAAAATTAACTAGACAACGAACAGAACGAAGGAATGAATCATCAAACAGCGAGAAATAGTAAACTTAGAAAGGTAGGAAACACAGCTCTGCGAAAAGCGATAAAAGAGGATTAACAAAAACCGCTACGGAAAGCAGAGGGGGAACAAGATTAAGTACCTGAGAGTTACTGGGAAAATTAGAGATATTTCTCTAAAATCCTTTTAAAAGCCGCAACGCTTGCAGGTATAGCAAAGCGCTTACTTAGCTTGACGTATTCCGTGCCGGCTCGACAGACAAAGTAGTTGGAGCGGACTGTACTCCGGCCCGAGGAACCCGCAGCTTTACAGCAGCACCCCTCGTTACGAAATCACATTTCACGAAAAATCTACCTCCATTCAGATGGACAAGATCATGCAGCGCTTTGTAAACCATAATAAGATCGAACTTCTTTCGCCGTTTGGATAGAGGTTCCAAACCTAGCTGCAGATTCCGCACATCATGGTTCGGAATAGAACGGTAGTTTATATGCCGTGATCTGAAGAAAAGCTTTCTAGTGAAGCTGTTCTGGACCCGTTCCGAAGCTTTGATATTTTTAATTTTATTTGGACTAAAAACAGGAGTGCCATACTCCAGAATAGGGCGGTCGTAAATTTTGTAGATATGTTCGTCTTTCGTAGTTAAGCACCTGGAAAGTTTGCATACCCTGCGTGTGGCCTTCACTGCAACTTCATTACAGTGCTTATCGAAACCTAAGTTTTCAGTGAGAACGAAACCGAGATCCTTAACTTCCGAAACTTGCGATAATTGAAGGCCTTCGATAAAATAAGGTACTTCATTATTGTTCTTACCTAAATGAAGCACTTTAGTTTTATCTTTCGCTAACGGATGGCCCCAAGTGTGGGCCCACTTGGCCACTGCCGAGATTGCTTAATCATCATCATTTTCATTAACGTCTGTCCCGCTTGGTGGCGGGGTCCGCTTTTCTGGTGTGGTGACGCCAATTCTCCCGATCAAATGCTTGATCAGGGTGCACACCAGCCATCTTTAAGTCCAAGTGCAACATATCTAGCCAACGTTGCTTCGGGCCGCTTTCCAGGAACCTCAAGATTCAGGCCAATCTTACGGACGGTGCCGTCGTTAGCGCGGAGGACGTGGCTGTACCATCGAAGACGAGCTTCGCGCAGCTTCTCGGCTATCGGGGCGACACCGAACTTCTGTCGTATGGTGTCGTTGCGAACGTGGTCCAAACGCGTAACTCCAGCCGTCCACCGTAGCATTTTCGTTTCCATTACACTGAGGCGGCTCTCAATTTCCTTCGTCACGGGCCAGCACTCAGCACCGTATGTCGCTACTGGGCGGACAACTGTTCTATACACCTTTGACTTGAGGTGCTCAGGTATTGTCCTGTCGCAAAGCACCCCAGTAAGCGAGCGCCATTTGGACCAGGCTGCACTCACACGCGCATTCACCTCCATCTTTAAGCTGCCATCGGACGTGACTGTTGACCCAAGATACTTGAAAGATGTCACTCGTGAGAGCTCATTACCATTGATCTTGATAGATCCGAGCTCATTCACATCCGTCGTCACGTACTCTGTCTTTTTGACGTTTAGCTTGAGTCCGAACAATGCTAAGCAATCGCACCACGCCTGTGCCTGTCGTTCGAGCTCTGCTTTGTCTTCGCATGCAAGCATGACGTCGTCAGCATACAGCAACGTCCAAGGTGCCGCCATTCGGAGATCTCGTGAAATTGCATCCATCACGACGACGAAGAGCAGTGGGGATAGCGGAGATCCCTGATGCACACCTACAGTGATGGGAAACTCCGTCGAGGTGCCCGCTGGCGCTCGCACTCGACTCATTGGGCAAGAGTACAGAATGCGCACCCACTCAAAAAGCTCTCCAGGAACACCATGTTCTCGCAACGCGTACCATATAACATCTCGCGGAACGCGGTCGGAGGCCATCTCCAAGTCCAGGAAGGCAAAATGCACCGGTTTCTGTTTCTCGCGGTGCTACTCTAGCAAAAGACGAACAGCGTGAATGGCATCAACAGTGCCACAGCCAGAGACGAGACCACGCTGATTCGTGGAAAGCTGGACGACATCCCTGATACGTCCATCGACAATTCGCTCAAAGATTTTCATGGTGTGCGAGAGAAGACGAATTCGACGGTAACTAGTGCAATCCGCAGGACTGCCTTTCTTCTTCCAAATCGGGATAGTCGTGCTTTGCTGCCAGCTCTCGGGCACTTTCTTCTCAGCAGCAACCTGATTGGAAAACTCTGTCAGCCAGTCGGTGGAGCACCAGCCCTTCGACTTCCACAGGTCGGCTGGCAGGTTATCAGGGCCAGTGGCTTTGCCTGACTTCATCTTCCTCAGGGCTGCTTCGGTTTCGTTCACTGTGATCTTCTGAACGGGACCGTATACAGGAGATGCAAATGGGATAGCAGGATGGTCAAATTCAACATTCGAGATTTCCTCGAAGTAGTCGTGCCATCGCTTCACAGCCCTCCTAGGATCCATCAGAAGATGACCGTTTCGTCGTTAATGCCAAAGAACTTCTCAATGTCTTCTGCTTGGCGACAACGAGCTTTGGCGAGTCGGTAAATATAACGCTCACCATCGCGCGTTTCCAATTTTTTGCTGACATCAGCGTAGTATGCGGCTTTGGCAGCGGCCACTGCCTTCTTTGCCGCTTTCTTTGCTTCTCGATAATTTCGCCAATTATCGACTGTTTTATCACCGATGAATACGTGATAGAGCCGTTTCTTTTCTCGGACTTTCTCTCTGACATCAGCAGTCCACGGCCATGCCTGCTTGTCGACCCAGCGTCTTCCAGGCTTCGTTGTGCCGAGTTCGAGGCGTGCTGCCCGAGTTATCGCATCGGTAGCATCCTTCCAGTTGTCACCGTCGGCAACCGAATGCGAGAAATAACTGCCGCTTCCTTTGCTTTCAGTCGACACCATTTGATTCTAACCGATCCGCATCGTTCGGCATGTTTACACCTCGAAGGTGTGATCTTCAGCGAGCAGATCAGTGGACAGTGTTGCGTGGCAACCGTCTCATACGGCACGGTCTTCGCGTCTGTGACAAGGCCTTGGTCGCGACGCCTAACAAGGACATAGTCAATCTGCGTTTTAGCGTTCCCGCTATAAAACGAGATAAGGTGGGAGTCACGCTTTCGAAATTTGGTATTCACGATGGTGAGGTCATGTGAGTCTGCGTACTCAAGTATACGTTCACCATCGGCGTTGCGTGAGCCATAGCCAAAACCACCATGACAGCTGTAGCCGTCTTTCCTTGCTCCGACGTGACCATTAAGGTCACCTGCCACAACAATCATATCTTCTGACGGCACATCCGCTGTTTTCTCATCAAGCAGGGACCAGAACTCGTCCTTGGTTTGCTTGGAACAGCCTGTTTGCGGAGCATACGCAGAAAAGAGGTGGTATCGTCGCTCCTCTACGGCGACAACAATCTTCATCAAGCGGTCATCGAAACGTTCTACGCTTGCAACCGCGTCACGGAAACGGTCGGAGACGATCATACCGACACCACTGGTGGTCCTGGGACTGCCGCACAGAACGGCCTTGAAGCCGCGGCCAATGTCCCTCGACTTGCAGCAGGACCACCTCGTCTCCTGCACCGCACAAAAATCTATCTTTCTTCGCTCCAGTGCTTCAACCAGTTCGCAGGAGCGGCCCGTCAACGTACCCACATTCAACGTTGCTACGCAGGTCTTGCCTACGTTGCGGGACTTTCGGACTAGCTCAGTTGCCCTCCGATGCCACCCTCGCATCAGGGACCCTCGCATACTTTTCACACTCGCCGGGCTTTGCGAGTGCGCGTCGGCTCCCGCGGACGCCGTAGCATTATCTCGAAACCTGTTGAACGTCATCAACCAAATGATGTGACACAGAATGTTCGTAGGCCGGCCTGTCACTAGGGCCTGTCGCCTGCATTCGAATGTCCGTGTTTGGCTCGGCTCGCAAAAGCAAGCAGTTTCCAGTGGCACCACGTGGAGCAACGGACATCGCCGCCACTGCCGAGATTGTTTCCTGGAGTTTATCCACCCCTTTGGGGTCAGTGACACTGTTACACTGTTATGTTTTTTGAGATCATCGGCAAAAGCCTTGCAAGATATCCCAATAGAATTTATAAGTGATGGTATTCCCCACGTGTAGATGTTGAAGAGAACCGGCGAGAGAACAGATCCCTGAGGGACGTCTGAACGCTTATTTGACTCACAGTGCTCTGCTCGTTCCAGTAGGTGGTTAAATAAGTGTTTTATCATTTCAAAACAAGTCTGTCATCAATTTGCTGGTCTTCACCGTAGAGAAATCTGAAGCAAGAAACTGGATTGACAAACAGAACTTAGGAGAGAGTAATCACGAAGTCCTAGAGAAAGTGGCTTGCGCCGCCAGTCGTAGTCCGTCCGACTGTTGATTTGTGCATGGTCTTGTCGATGCTATTTCCTTTTATCGAGCAGCGTTTGCAGATAAGCTTCCACGAGAGCTGTAGCTCATTGACCGGCCTGATCATGACTTCCAGGACAGCCGGAATCGGTGCTGTGGTTTCTGGATGCGGTGGACGTGGCGTGCAAAAAGGCAACTGCAACGCAAGGCCTTGTGATTGTGTACTGCGTTTTGGATATGTTCGGACGCTCATTCTTTGCTTTTAGCTCCTCATCAGACCTAATTTCCGTTTTCGTTACAGTGCCGGGATTGGGAGTACAGGAACCTTCAATGTGATTGACATCCTTCTGAATCAGATTCGACACAGAGGTGTGGCACCGACGTCTAGCTGATGTCTATTCGTTAGAGTGTAGCTGCTATGTGTTCTCGTTGGTTACCTAATCTATTCAGGAAGCTCGTGTCCTATTGATATAACTCGGACGGTGATGAAAATTCTAGAACAGCGCAGCCGTATGGTGCAAACCGAGGCGCAATATGCCTTTTTGAATAGAGCAATTAGTTGTTGTATAGCTATGCAAACGACGACCAGTACCGGAGGTTGCTCAGGCATATGTGAACAATTGAGAAATCAACTATATACGGTACTGTGGTTTATCCGGTTTTGTGGTACAGTCAGCAGGCAAGCTAGGAAATTTTCCATATGGAAGAAGTCGATTTTGTTAGCTGCCCGTTCAGTGCAGTGTTGAGCAAAGTTTGGTCCCGTCCATGCAGCCTAAATGCTCGGAAGTCTCAGACCACTATTCTTTTCCCAGCTTTCTGCGAGACTTGCGAGCATTGGAGTAACCAGTAAGGGACGCTTCTCAAAGCAGACAGTTTGCATAGCCGAAGTGGCATCTGAATCCTTTAATCACTAAACACTGCGGAGCATTCCATTGCAGCCTCCAAATGCAGCAGGTATATTCTTCGAACCTCCAATGGAATATCTACGCTTCACTTCGTATTTCGTTTGATTGCGGAACATTCCGAGATACAAACAAACAGGTAGTGAGAGTAACGGACGCCCTCCAATCGATAACATTAACATTGTTTTAGTATTATTCTTATTATTGTAGGGCAATTGTTCACAGAAGAGTTCAACGGTAAGGAAATCGACAAAATGCACCGAAAACTGCATCGACTTCAGCTAGCATTGGTCAACTGAAGAAGCCCGATACTTTTGCCCGCCCACGCATTTCACAAATCACCATTCGAAAATTGAAAGACTTAAAGGTTGAAGTTCACCAATCAGGACCATGCCAAAACAGCTTTCGTGGATTTTGTCGATTCTCGACCTCCTAGTTTTTTTTCGCTGATGGAATAAGTCGACTGGTAGCCGTTGGCAAAAGTATGCTGACTGGAACGCTGCTTATTTCGACTAAATCCGATGAGACTTGAGAAAGTTATGGCAGTTCAAAGTAAAACACTCAAAACGCTGAAAACTTTCCGGAGAACCTAATGAAAGTGAGATATGACTGCCTTCAAATCCCCAGACCCTCTGTGGTATCAGAGGTTCGTGTCTGGAGATAGTAGACTGGGCCAGATTCGTCAACCGCTTACCGTCATCTAACGGTGAAAATACCGCCTAAACCTGATGATAATGAATGCCATATTAGGGGTTTGGCGGTATTTTCACCGTTAGAGAGCGGTAAGCGGTTGATGAATCTGGCCGCTGTATTATGGGTGGTTTAATCTGTTAACATCGACAGCTTCCCCGTTTTGCTTAAAGCGGAAAGTAAGCGCAGGAGTCTCGTTCTGAAGCGCAGACAACAATAAGGACTGCAGCCAGCACTTTTACACCTTGCAGTAAGCTCGCTTCTAAACTGACAGCCACCTCGCCGTTTCACAATTCTTCTCTGACGATGCTACAAACAACTATTGTCATTTCCAGGTTTCGTTGCACTAGTCCAGAGTCTTGTTTCAGCTTTTCTTAAACCCAATGCATTTAGCTTTTTGAGCTATTAGTTTTTTTCAACATCAGGGAGCTTCAGATAATGCTAGAAGGTCCATTGGTGAGATCAGCACATTCCTGTACATTTCACTTTACTTAGCAAAGGTTCTTCACGAATTGCGCTTCCTTTCGATTTGATGATAAACTTAGTTCGTTCCGCATCAAATAAGTTTTTGCAACAGCTGCAACAGATTTCAGGAAAACAAGGATCTAACCGTGAAAAATAAAGTAGGGATTAGTCATCTTTAGCTGTGAAACCTAGAGCGGCTTGTTTTCCTTGCTGATTAAATGATAATCTCGAAGCTGTTCCAAGCTTCAGTGATAATCAGTGATAACCGATTTTCATGTGTGTTGTTCGGCAGCGTGGATGAGGATGGATTAGGACCAGGGATGTGCGGAATTTCCGTTTCCGTGTTACGAATTCCGGTTTCCGGCCATTTTAGGCTCTTCCGTTCCGTTCCGTATTCCGCGTGTTTTTGGTCCGGAAGGCGGAAACGGAAATGGGCACTGTTCCACACTAGTTTTCTCTTGAACACAATCAGCTTATCAATTAAAAAGGGTTCTTATTCATATAATTGTGAGAGAAATACTGTTCAACAACTCTGGTATTAATATTCTTGGAATTGGTTAGACTACCAAAAAAAAACACAAAAATGGCAACGGCTGAGTGCAGGGCAGAATTAATGGGCCAGCAGAAGCTATGTATGCATTGTATGCTAAGAAAGTGCACCCAACATTTGAATGATAATAAAATTCTTAATTCGTTAGTTACAAATAGCTACAAAAACGTAGTAAGCATATAGCGCAGTGTCATGAAACAAAGGGTTCAATAGAGGTTGTGTTATGCGGTTGTCTGTCCCAAGATTACATCAATGTTCCTGACCAAAGGTGCAAATTTCAATTTTTAATTTCGTTAGGTGTGATATTCATCCATATGGAGCTATGCAATTCATTTTTTTAAAGAAGCATCACAAATATCTACCAGAAGAAGTTATTTTGATTGACAAGGGTGACTTGCTGAATTCGGACATAACTATTGCTTCGAGAATCATCTAGGAACTGTCCAGCTGTGTCACCTTGGGCGTGGGGGTTCCACGCTGGCACATACTGAATATTCCTGTGGAAGTGTGGACCACCATGACTAACCAGTCGTCTAGTTATCATCTTACATTGCTAGATCCCAGAATGAATTCTGAGTACTAGCTTTGGGACTGTAAAATGTAACTGCTAATGTTGAGTATGCAGATATCTGTGCAGTCACCATGTCGTCCATGTTGCCACAGGTTTCTAAAAACGTTAAGAGGAATCTCTTTCCTGGTCGGAAAATGATCTAGGTGGCTACACCAGTTTTAGACTTCACCCGAGTCAGTTTTTTTTAAATCCGAGTCTGTAAGTAATCTCAAGTGGCTCAGTCGGTTAAGTCGTTCAAAAAATATCAACATCAAGAAAGTCAGCGAAAAAACCGTCGCAGGAATAGATATGGATACAGCGAAGGGATCACATGCTGAAATACTGAGATAAAACACTGAATTTGTTTTCCTTTATTGCTCCAGCCATAGCTAAAAGGACCCATATTATATTATCACAACAATATTATAGACTTACGCCATGTTACGGTGAGGAGGAGCATTAATCTGTGGATGATTTTGCTGCTCGAAAAGTTCTTAGCAAGAAAAAGTGCAAAATACGCCGCTTCTGACGCCGTTTCTGAAGCACTTTTGAAGAAATGACAAACATGCGTCATTTCCGTTTCCGCGTTCCGTATTCCGGTTTCTGGCCATTTTTGAGCGTTTCCGTTCCGTCTTTCGTCTTCCGCTTTCTCCAGAAAAATTTCCGCACCTCCTTGATTAGGACCATATGCGGCCTAGTAAATGTACGCCTATCATATTCCATTGAATGCGTTTTATCCAGCGCCTTCCGAACAGTTCCCACTTCTCGTGAACTTGTCGCAGAACCAACCAGAAGGCGAAGTCGTGGCTTTGAACCTATCACTTCTGCCTTATTGCTGTAAATCGAGGCAGTGGATTTGATTCGTTCCTAATAACGAAGCGTCTTCTGTTCTGAAGAAATTCTGATGCTCGACGTCGATCAATTTATTTTGTCATGTACTGCTGCGAACTTTAGCTATACGTAGCATCATGGAGCACCTTACATGGGTTCACAGTTTGTGGAATACTTACGCTTGCCTAGTATAACCCCAATTCGTCCACCCTATGGTGACAGAAGGAGTGGGCAAGAGCCGGAAGTTTGAAGTCGTCCCTGCACAGCTATGTCATTCACGACAATCTTGCTGCAGTCGCCCTTTGTTGCAGTCGCCGTTCTTTCAAGTAAAAATATTTTTATAAAATCAAAACTCGGGTGGCGATGTCCGTTCCTCCACGAGGTGTCACCGGAAACTGGTGCAATGCGAGCTAAGCTGAACACCGTCACTCGATTGCAGGCGATAGACCCTTGTGAAAGGTCGGCCTAAGAAGACCCATTTCACATCACATGGTGTTTGTCAGTACAAGCTTTTCGTGCTACGGCGCTCGTGGGAGCCGACGCGCACTCGCAGAGCCCGGCGAGTGCGAGAAGTATGCCAGGGTCGTTAGGGCGAGGACTGTAGCGGTGGGTAACTGAGCTCGTCCGAAAGTCCCATAAAGTAAGCAGGACCCTTTTGGCAACGATGAATGTGGGTACGTTGAAGGGCCGCTCGTGCGAACTGGTTGAAGCACTGGAGCGAAGAAAGATAGGCGGTGCAGGAGACGAGGTGGTCCTGCTGCAAGTCGAGGGACATTGGCCGCGGCTTCAAGGCCGTTCTGTGCGGCAGTCCCAGGACCACCAGTGGTGTCGGTATGATCGTCTCCGAGCGTTTCCGTGACGCGATTGCAAGCGTAGAACGTTTCGATGACCGCTTGATGAAGATTGTTGTCGCCGTAGAGGAGCGACGATGCCATTTCTTCTCCGGAAATCGGCATTCCGAAGTCTGGAGGACGCAAGGTGTATGTACGTGCAGGCTGTGAACAGACGACGTGGGGGCAAGTAAAATTTCCTCATCCAGCCATCCCTTCGACGGTTCAACCCACGCCCCGTCCAGAAGATCACCGTGGAGGAGACTGAAGCGGCTTTGAAGAAGACGAAGCCAGGTGAAGCAACTGGAGCCAACGATGTGGCACTGATTTATGGAAGCCCAGAAGGCGGTACCCTGCTGAGTGGTTGACGAAATTCTTTATTCAGGTTGTAGCGGAGAAGAAAGGGCTGAGTGTGGGCGCCAAAGTACGACGATTCCAATCTGGAAGAAGAAGGGCAGTCCTGCAGACTGCTCCAGTTACTGTACGATGTCCGTCTGTTGCTTTTGCACAGCATGAAGTTTTTTGAGCGAATTGTCGATGCACGAATTCGTGACATCGTACAGCTTTCCAGCAATCAGTGTGGCTTCGTAGTTGGGTGTGGCACCATTGATGATGCCATACACGACGCCAGCCTCCTGCTAGAGAAGCACCGCAAGAAACAGAAGCCATTGCATATCGCCTTCCTCGACTTGGTGAAGGCCTTTGACCGCGTACCGCGGGAAGTGATATGGTACGCCTTGCGACATCATGGAGTTCCGGAAGAGCTCATAGAATGGGTGCGAATCCTCTACTCTTGTCCAATGAGTCGAGTTCAAGCTGCAGCTGGGACCTCGATGGAGTTTCCCATCTCTGTTGGGGTGCACCAGGGTTCTGCGCTTTCTCCATTCCTCTTTGTTGTCGTTATGGATGCCATAACACGAGATTTTTCTCTTGGACGAGCTTTATGCTGATGATGCTGATGATGAGCTTTATGCTGATGATGGTGATGCTCGCTTGCGAAGATAAAGGCAAACTCGAGCGAGAGGTGCAAGCTTGGTGTGATCGCATAGCGATGTTCGGACTCAAACTGAACGTCAGAGAAGACCGAATATCTAACGACTATCGTATCCAGCGTCATCAAGGTTAGTGGCATCGAGCTTCCACACATTTCGGTCTTTAAGTACGGGGGTCAGCAGTGGCGTCTGGAGGCAAACTGGTAGTTGAAGTGTATTCACGCGTTCGGTTTTGTCCAATTGGGTCTCTCTGGCTGGCGTGCTCTGCGACATTAAGACACCTGAGCCCATCATGTGGCCGGTAGCGATGTATGTCGCTAAGTGTTGGTTGCGACTAACCATGGAAGCTGAAACACGCTTTAGCGTCATGGAGGCGAAGATGCTGCTCTGGACGACTGGTGTCACGCGTCTGGACAGCATCCGATACCATGGCATTCTGCAGAAGTTCGGTATCGCGCCGATAGCTGAGCTCGCTTGCGATGGGACGGCCACGCTCTGCGTGGAAAGGAAGACAGGGTCCGCAAGATAAGCTAACTTTGGGGTAATTGGAAAGCGGTCTAAAGGGCTTCCGAAGCAGCGCTGGTCTGATACAGTGCATATGGACTTGAAGGTTGCTGGTGTCCCACTGATCTAGCGCTGGGTCGGAAAAGGTGGCGTCATGACACTAGAATAGCGGCTACGGAGCGGGACAGACGCTGAAGAAGAAGAAAAAGTTATCACATAATACTTCGCAATTATGAATGATGGTACAAAATAAATAAGATTAGGTAATAATTAGTAGTTATGGATATTTATATGTATACAAGTGCTCCGACACGCCCAGCGGCGTGTATCGCACTTGCGCGCTTCGCGCGACTTTGCGACATCACTGACCTACGGAAAGTAGTTTTTGCTAACTTAAAATTGACATCGTCGCTGTTCTACGGCGACAACAATTTTCATCAAGCGGTCATCGAAACGTTTTACGCTTGCTATCGCGTCACGGGAACGTTCAGAGACGATCACACCGACACCACTGGAGGTCCTGGGACTTCCACATAGAACAGCCTTAAAGCCACGTCCGTGTGTCCATTGACTTTCAGCAGGACCTCCTCGTCTACCGTTCATTTACGCATATGAGGAAAAGCTAGGCAATGTTGGCGACTAGCTGCTTTCTCGGCAGATCGTTTCCGTTGCAAAGCAGGTTTCCGAACAGTTCTCCCTCCTTTAAGCGTTCACTGGCCCCTCTGATCTGCAGCTTCTAGTGTCTGCTCTCAAAAATCCATCCCGGATATGAGCTCCTTTAAACGGATTTCTAGACGATTGCTGAATACTTAGCCGTGCAGCTTTCGGCAGATCCGTCGCTGGTGACGCAAATGAAGGATTAGCAGACCTCCACCCGCTGGTAATGTTCCTAAGTCGTTACATAAGCATGCAAAGCATCCTCGTAAACACCTCGATTAGGTCTCTGACTTGACTCATGAGATAGAGCTACACTAGGAACAAGTCGCATATAAGGACAGCGCTTCATGAGAAGCATGACTAGGCCTAAATTTCATAGCGTGTGGACGTTGTCCAAACTAGCCAGACCAGAAAAGATACGGTTCCTCCCTCCTAAAGCACAACACCGCCATAAGCCTATGTAGAATCTCCATAGCGAGTATAAAATGCCTTGTAATAGCTACGTGCTCAGTCGTGGTCAATTTTCTTTCGTTGCGTTTATTATTGTTTTGAAGTTGCAAGTTTTAAAAACAAGAAGAATAAAAATACGTATAAAGAACGGCGTTGACGAATTGCTCTTTGTTGGCATGTGATCCGAACCAGGAACAACGAGCGCACTCGACTGCCTTCGTCTCCTCTGAGTGCGCACTGAGTTCTAAACGGCAAACCTCATTGTCGTCGACATGACGTCATCAGTTGCTCGATCTGTAACAAACGCGAAGACACACCGCAAATGACGCCTATTTTAGCGACATTTTTGAAGTAAAGCAATAAAAATACGTTAGTTTCTCTTCTATTTCAGCGTTTTTAGGGGTAGTTGGCACCTTCCGCCCCCAGGATGATACCTTCACTGAGAAATTTTTCGAAATTCCTAGCTGAAACTTCATTTTATTGAGAAATTGCCCATTTTGACTTCCGAAGCTTTATTTTCCCTGGAGATTTCACATTTTGACTTCGGAAAGTTCGTTTTCACCTGCGAGTTTACCATTTCGACTTCGGAAACTTGGTTCCCACTCGGGAGTTTCCCATTTTGACCTCGGAAACTTCGTTTTCATTCGGGAATTTCTCATTTTGACTTCGGAAACTTCTTTTTTGCTGAGGAATTCTCCACTATGATTTCAAAAACTTTCTTTTTGGTCAGAAACTGCCGTTTTCAGAGGTCTTTGATAGGATTTCGCAGGTGGATGGAGAAACAGGTGATACGTAGTTCACACACCTTTTTTGTTTATGTTGAAGTTTCGAGTGCTGAGAGGATATGAACGTCGCCAGGTCTTAGGAGCCGTCAGAAAGGAGAAAAATGGGGAAAATGCTCTGAGTGAGGATAAACATTCCGCGATCAGCTATATCGACACCTTCTCAGGCAACACAATTATAGTGGTGACATGATCGCTAATTTGAAGGAAGCAAAGCGAAAGCAAGGATCAGATTCATCAGCGATACCAGTGGTATCATCTCACCGCGAATGCACCATAACGGCCCACGCAGTATATGATACGGAGATACGGAAAAGATGGTCGATATATCGTTAGCGGCCGGAAAGCGGTTGATAAACATGGCCCAGGAGGTGCAAGTTTCGTCAATTAGAGGGAAGTAGAAGTGCGCATTTTGCGGTAGACCGTATCAAACGCATTCTCGGCTAAGGAACAACAAAGTAGCTGTGAATGGTGATTGTCTTCGCTTTGCTGCGATTAATTGTCTTCCTGCGATACAGTTTGAGAAGTAAGTCTGCCTCCACACGAGATACAGTACCGGACGCGTCTTTTGAATAGACGCCGAAAAAACCGCAAAAGTGCGGTTTTTTCGGCGTCTATTCAAAAGACGCGTCCGGTACTGTATTTGTTTATCAGGAGAGCAATATCAATTGAGAAGACACTTCCTTCCGGATTCTTGTTGGTGATGCTCGTGACCGGCATGCGAAATCTGCTAAAGATTGCGTCATAGAACGAGTGTTTCTTTAGAAACAAGGCCACATTAATGGGCAATTTCCTAGTGAAAACAAAGCTTCCCCTACCAAAAGAGTCCATTCCTACATGAAGACGAAGTTTCGGAAGTCAAAGTGGGCAACTCCTCAGTGAAAAAAGTTTTCGATAGGAATATCGAAGATTTCTCAGTGAAAATATCGCCCTGATGGCGGAAAGTGCCCACTGCTACTTAAAACGTTGAAATAAAAGAGAAATTAAAGTATTTTATTGGTTTACATCAAGAATGTCGCTAAAATAGGCGTCATTTGTGATGTGTCTTCGTGTTTGTTACAGATCACGCGACTGATGACGTCATGTCGACGACAATGAGGTTTGCCGTTTAGAACTCAGTTGAGTGCGCTAAATGACCATTATGCAGTAGAGACAGTGCTCACGTCCGAACAACCTTTCATGTCACTTTTAGAGGTTACACTTAATGTGTAAGGACAGTTCTGACAGCTTTCGAACAAGTCTTCCTGAATTTGTTCGACGCGCCCAAGCATTGCATGAGAAATAGCAAAAATGCAAGTGTTCACAAATAGGACCCAACTGCACGTAGTTCTTTCCCTCTTCTCAAGAGCAGGTTCAGATGAGGATCCAGAAAAAAGCAGAAGAACCCATTTTTTCGCTTTTCAAATCAAATTGGACAGTGTTCACGCTCAATTGGACACTCTTTTAAGTTAGTCTAAGGGCTTTGAAATCAGAGCAAACTCTTGTAAATCGAAACGAGCTTCTTCCACATTAAACTAGAAACTCCCCAAAAATGCTAGAGTAATTTTTTGTTTAAGTGAAATCTTACAATAACTTTCCTTGACGTTTTAATTTACTTCCCAACAAGAGAACACGCAGTTTGAAGTGTTATAAAAATTTTATTTTTAAAGGAAAAACCATAATTCAAAGTTTGTTTTAAAGAGCAGGAAGGCAGCCATTATACAAAATATCGAAACAGAGATTATTTAGATTCACAGAGTCCGAACATCGCGATTTTTATTCAACTAATAGCAAAATTTCTGTTTACATGTCGTTTCACATCTACAAACGGTGCAACATAAACAATTTTAAAAACATACATATTTTGACTTTTTTTGCTGCATGCAAGCAATATTTGTACTATCAATCAGATAAGCATGCGACATGCTATCCGAGTGCATGGCGCGATCCAGTCTTTTAATACACCACATGGTTGATTTTTTGCTGCGCTTAAAAAATTTAATTTATTGCTTTTTCCCATTTTGGTCTCAAATAAACAAAAATTGCATAAAATTATTACACTCACTCAGGCAGCTGAAGTCAAAAAAAATAAAAAAGTTATTCTAAAGTTTCCTTGAACATAAAAATATTCTTACCATTTTCGAAAGTCTGTAGTTTAACTTGTAAAAAGCTCTTTTCGATTTGGAAGACATTTAGTTTGATTTCAATGTTCATAGGGCAGTTTAGAAGAGTGTCCAATTTGACGTGAAAAGTGTCCAATTTGGTTTGAAAAGTGTCCATTTTGGTTTGAGAAGTGTCCAATTTGATTTGAAAAGTGTCCAATTTGATTTGAAAAGTGTCCAATTCGACGTGAAAATGATATAAATGCCATGTTAATGCTCAGAATAGTGCCTTCTAGGAGGGTGCCGATTCAGCTTAATTCAAATCGCCTTTCTGATTTCATTCTCGTCTTCTTCTCAAGGCCTCGACAATCTTGAGATGGCAAATTTATCCCTGAGCAACTCTGTGAACTCTGCCAAATATATATATATATATATATATATATATATATATATACAGGGTGCGCCATAAATATGGTCACTCAATAAAAAGCGAATTACTCACGGGAAATTTGTCAGAGAATAGCGAAACTTCCTCAACAATTTACTAACAATCTAGTTAACACGCAAAATGGATATCATCTAATATGATCTTTCCTGGCACGAATGACAACCTTCAGACGCTTAGGGTAGGACTCAACGGCGGCACGCAAGGTTGCTTGCGGAATTTCCTTCTATGCTTTTTCCCGTGAAAATTTCAATCCTCGAATCGTAGTGCGTCTTTTAGCGCAGGCTTCACCCTCTAGAATGAACCAACGCAGTAATCCATAACACTCAAATCTTACGAGCTTGTCGGCCATTCAGAAACAGGGATTAAGTTGGGATGATTCCTTGCGCACCACTCCTGAGTCTTCTTGGACTTGTGAGCGGGTGCGCCGTTCTGTTGAAAGGTCCGTGTTGTATTTCCAGAGTGTCTTGAGCCTAGGGAAGCACCTCCTTCATCACAATGTCGTTCACGTAGACATTGGTGTTGACCTTGGCTCCTTTTTCAACGAAAACCAATCGTGTCCGTCCTGTGGCGCAAACTCCGGCCCAAACCATCAGGGAAGCTGCATAAGAGTTTCTGTTAACGGTGCCTGCATCCTCACCACTTTCAGCCAATAACCGCGAGTTTTGGCGGTCAAAAGGCTGCTCAATTGAAAAAAGTTTCTTATCAGTGAAGAGCGTCGTGCAGTGGTCGTGCCGCTCGAGAAGTCTTGGACGTTTTTTTCTTCTTCCTTCCACCTGTGCAGGCGTTTGTCTGTGCAGTTGAAGGAACTTGTAGCGGTATAGTCCAAGTTCATTCCTAACAACTTGCCTCATCGTCGTAGCCGATACGTCGAGCTCGGATGCCACCTTTCTCATGCTGCGGCCTGGATTCCACTTGAATTGTTCTTTCACGATTTTTCAAAGTCTGCTCGTAGCTACGGATACCGGGCAGCCAGTTCGGGAACGATCAACGAGAGAGTTACGCTCCACACAGCGATAGACTGTCATCTTGTGGGATCTTGTCTCTTGGGAACAGAAAGTCCTGCCCTTCTCGGATCCAAGATTGCGCCTCTTTGACAACAAGACTTTACCATTTCTGGTAGAAGCACTGTGGAGATGCAAAAAAACACTATATACGGAAAGATGACACGTTGAATCCGAAGAAACAATGGAAACATAAAAACGTTCACAAACAAATACAAAAAATGAGGCGCGAAAAAGTGACCATATTTATGGCGCACCCTGTATATATCGAAAAGACTCTGACTCTGCTACCTCATGCAGTTGTAGTTAGAGTGAGGTTTGCGGTGCGAGAATCGCAGGACGGGGAGGGTGGTCGTTCTTTTTCTTGCTTTTGGGAAGATTGGCTTTTATTTTTTAGATTTTTAGGGATGCTTGTACTTGTACTGTACGTAAGTTCTTATTTCTAGTTGTGGATCGACATTAAAGAAATTGTTCACTGAGAATGAAATATTATTGATTGATTGATTACGTAAATTAATGGATTAACGTTCTGCATGCTGGTTGTTACAGTTAAAATGAAGATTTTCTTTCTGCTCATAGTTTTCGATTCAACAAGTCCAGTTTTTGAAGTTTTTTCAGGACGTCCTGGAAACGACGGTTCTCTCTCTCTACCTGGAGGAGCGTCGAAACTGCATTTACATTTACATTAACAATTAGCAATTAAAATTGCAAAAAGAAAAATTAAATTACAGTTCAAAAAATTAGCTCTACAAAATTTTAATTGCCAATTACTAATGATGATTTAAGTACTTCCTCTACAAGATTTTCTTCTACAAGATTTCCTCTAGCTCTTCGAATCGATGACGGAGTCGCAACCTAAGGATTTGTCACAAAAATAATTTTCTCTCTTTTGAAGGAAACAATATTAGAGAACGAAATCGTGCTCTATAAAATTTTGAGCCCTGCATTACACAGCGTGATATAGTCATGCTTTCTTCTATATGATTGGAAGTATCGGTTTTGCGTCATCTGCCGAGAAAAGCGTCTCAAAAATCGACCTCTCCTCAGCCAAAACGACTGACACTTTTAGAAGCTGCCCTTAGAAGAATAAAATCAACATTTCCTAAAATTTTTATTCTCTGTAAGCTTTTCAGAGGCTTCGGAAATGTTGATTTTATTGACTGAAGAGAGGTCGATTTTTGAGACGCTTTTCTCGGCAAATGACGCAAAACCGATACTTCCAATCATATAGAAGAAAAGCATGACTTTATAGTTAGTTATTCTCTGTAAACTTTTCAGAGGCTTCACAAAATCTTGGAAGCTTAAA
Organism: Heligmosomoides polygyrus bakeri; assembly: GCA_947359475.1. NCBI lineage: Eukaryota > Metazoa > Nematoda > Chromadorea > Rhabditida > Heligmosomidae > Heligmosomoides > Heligmosomoides polygyrus. The sequence goes on along the minus strand of OX375866.1, from coordinate 29,069,277 downwards.
TGCTAACGTGTGGCTACGTTCTCTGATTTCGTCGATCGCAGGCGGAGGATGGACTTCACCCGGAAATAATACCCTACCTTCTGAAGGAAAGAACGTCGGAGAGTGAAGTTGTGCTCTACAAAAAATGCAAGCCGTGTGTACCATACAACAAAAAAAGCCAAGCTTCTCCGCTGCTCTATAGGATTAGGGAGATTGCTTTCAGTTGTCTCTTTTTTGATGTAAATGAAATTATTTGCCACCTGAAGCAGACCACCTATTCAGCTATAGTTCTGCCACAAGAAGTTTCGAATCTTGATTAATACACAGTAAAAAAATCATAATTTTCTGAACAAAGCAGGTTGGATTGACCTCGTGTCGATCTTGCATCGACCTGATTGGAGCGATGAAATTGGACGTTCACCAAATTCATCTTAACCCGGTAATTTTTCTGAATTAAATTTTTTATGGCTTTCTAGAAGGTAAAAAATAAGAGCTTTCTCACTATGTGGAAAACAGTTTTTAGAAAAGGGGACTTGCGGAGCGGGTAGAGTTCGATTTTGACGGAAAAACTGAAAAGATTTTCTATAATTGATTATAACTCGCTAAGATTCTTGAAGTTTGAAAAAGTCGAAAGCATTTTGAAAATAAGAAAAAAGTAGATTTCTTAACGTATAAGAATTGGCTTCCAAAAAATAGCTCTTTATGCGTGGGGGTGCGCTTTTTGGACGATTTTTGCCGAAAGTAGCACCCCGCCGCGCATGAAGATCCCTTTTTTCAAAAAAGCGGCATTACCTATGCTTAGGGGGTTCGATTTTGGAACGTTTTTTTTTTGCTAATCATGTAAAATCGAGACCCCTCTCATCATATACTAGGTTGTCCCATATGTCCCCCCCCCCGCCGTCTTTGTCAGCAATTCAATCAACATTAAATCAGTCAATACTAACATGTATTGCTCAGTGAGCGACGGTGCGCACGAATCTCTACACTGTCAAAGCCACACCTGGAATGGACAACCTATTAATGGGTACAAAAATCACATAAAATTGAAAAAAGATTATGAAAGATATGAAATAAGCCAGTGATGGAGACAAGAGCAGGGTCGTACCAAACCCGCTTCGGAAGGGGATGGGTCGTAAATTTTCTTCAAAAATCACACTTCACGCTTGACCCTGCTTCTAGTGAATGTCTCAGATTTCAGTTAGGTGTTATTCGCAAAGCAATTTAATATGTCGAAGGTGTTTGTTTACAAGAAATCGCCAACTCGTCAAAACGTTTCTTCCCAACATAAACAAATCGTTTATTTACCAGTTTGATAATTCACTCACGAATATCTCGTGTCGTGAATACACTAGTGACTGATCACTGATATGAACACATCTACAGACAGAATAGGAATTGCAGTGCACATTCTAGTCAAGAGTTTCAGTGTAGACTCAGTGCAGGGTGTAGAATCTTGTAATTTCAAACGGTTAAACGAAATTATTGTCCCCGTAGTTCCTATGGCTTTTCCCAGATTGGAAACTGAGCGCTTTTGCAGTAATCACACACCGGTCATTATTGAGACTACTGATCCAAACCAATTTTTGAAGAGCAGGTAGCCTAGCAGTCGCGTGGTAGCGCAGTTGGAGGAGGTGTTGACTCTGGCATGCACCTCAAATCGATTCATCTGGAGTCGGTGGGTAATTTGGTTCCAACCGTGTCTGGAAAGGACAACACATTACATGACCTTCGTCTGCTCTCTGCAAGCAGTGATACAAGTAAAACACACATTCAAACTGCGTAAATTGTGGAAAGCATAGCGCATTCCAAACTAGGAATGACTAACGACATCCCTCGTCACGCCGTCATTCTTACATAACAGTCCTCTGCTACTCTGTTGATGACAGTACGGTTGTATGCATAGTTTCTATAGCTTCAGCTGCCGGAAATGTTTTCCTTTGTTCCTGGCATTTCCGTCGTTCTTTTTCGTCTCAGGATTCCCATATGTGTCTGCCTCTGCAGTACTCTCCTCGAAGTTCTTTTTTTTAATAAAAATCCTGAAGAACCATTTATTTATTTATTTATTTATTTATTTATTACATGTCTTTTATCGTAACTGCAAAAATAAGTATCTGCGTGCTTCTCTTGCGAAGTGTTCAGCGTTCCTGTTCGGATCCCCTTCAATCAGAGCGGTCCAGTTTCTCATGGCTTCTTTTCTCCTTGTTTCTCTGTATCTTGCGATGTCGTCCAGCCATCTTGTTCTTGGTCTTCCTCTACTTCGTTTTTATCAGGAATCCAATCAGCTGCAATGCGTGTTCATGAACGTTCGTTTCTACAGAGCTTATTGCGAACAGCCAAGTTCCTTTTGAGCGCATGGTGAATCCAACCCTTGAGTCCTGATCTGTGGCGAATAACTCTTAACCGTCTTCTATCGCCCAGACGAACACCAAGAATTGATCTTTAGAGTCTTCGTTGTGCGGACCGTAGTCTTGTTGCAGTTTCTTTTGACCATGACCACGTTTCGCAACCATACAGAACAGCAGGAGCACGCAAGAATTAATGAGTTTCTTTTTCAGCTGGACTTCGACGACCTTGGAGCAAGGAAACAGTCGATATTTAAAATATACTTCTCTTCGTGCTTGAATTCTTCTCTGAATCTCTTTTAGTGGGTTGCGTGGGTTTGACAAGAGCTGTGCAAGGTAAATAAATTCGTTGACATCTTCCATAATTTCTCCGTTAATTTGTATTACATCCCCTTCCGTGTCAGTTGTTGGTCTACCAAGGTTCATCCACTTGGTTTTCGAGTAATTCATTTCTAATCCGACTCGACCTGACATCTATGCTAGATCTTCTGGCATGCTTTGTAGTTCATCGCAGTCATGAGCAAGCAATACGATATCATCAGCATATGCGAGGTATGAAAGCGTCTTGTCATTCATTCTGAAACCTCTATTTCACCAGTTGACTGCATTCAGCACGTGTTGAAGTGTTAACATGAAAAGCAGCGGTGAAAGAGAATCTCCTTGTCGAACGCTTTTTTGAATGTTCAGCTCAACATAGCTTGATCCCACCTTCACAGTGGCACTTCCGTTTGCATAAAGCAGTTGAATACCTTTGACCAGGTTATCCTCGATTTTAAAAATTTTCAAAGCCTCCCACACTGCTGGTAGTTCGATAGTATCAAAGGCTTTTTTTTTTAAATCTATGAACACCGCACAACATTTAATGTTGAACTATTAAGTCTTTTCTTGCAGGATGTTCAAAGTGTGGATGTGGTGAACTGTGGAGAAATTTCATCGAAGTCCAGTTTGCTCTTCGGGAACGATGTTCAAGTCATTGACAATCTTTCTCAGTCGTTCATTGAGAATTTTTGTCATAATCTTGTATATCGTTGATAGTAGTGGGATTGGTCAGTAATTCGCAGCATCTAATGCGTCTCTTTTTTTATAGAGTAGGATGGTATCGGAGAAGGCTAATTCTCTTGGTGCGCTTTTTGTGGAGAGGATGGAGTTGAGGAAGTGGCACAGACGATTGGAGAGCATGCTCGAGAGAGAGCGCAGTGCAGTCGACTATACTTTATCAGAGCCGGGAAAGGAACGTGCTTTGCTGTTCTTCAGTGCATCCTCAACTTCTCTGGGAAGAAAGGGGAGGTCAATGGGGCCAGCGGGGGGGGGGGGGTGTGGGCCCTGGTGAGATCGGTACAAGTCGTTGTAGAATGATCGAATTGCTTCTACAGTTTCGGCAAGTGGGTCGCAGCTGATGGTTTCTGGGGTCTCGTTGAAGAATGGTCAAGGGGTGCCGGATATAGGCTCCTTCACGTTTTGCAATACGGAGCGGACCAGTTCTAACAGATTTTCGCAGTATAGCAATGTGGCGCTCGTGGAGGTCATCCTTGAGCGATTTGCTGACGAGTTTGCACACTTCAGTACATTCCGTCAATTTGGAAGGTGACTCTTGTCCGTAACGCAGTTTTCTACGATGTTGTAATAATTGCCTAGTACGCTGCGAACGCTGCCAAATTCGTGGAGGCAAGGACTCGTACCGTGTGGCTTTGTTGGTGGCGGTGTTAATGATGGTGGTTAGTCTACGATACTCTTCACTGACTTCGCTGCATGCGGGAATTGTATCCATTAGTTGTTGAGCGTGGATGCAAGGCATGGACTTGTCCACGATGCGTGTGCCGCGGTGCGGTTGTGCAATTCTTTTGGTCTGCCTAAGTCGCATGGTGCAGCGAAGAAGTCTGTGATTAATGCCTGCATTAACAGAATCAAGAACTTTGACATCTTTCACTTCGCGAAGGTTGGGTACGAGAACATAGTCTATTTCCTTCTTCAGTCCGAGGGCGCTGCTCTGCCATGTCCAACGAGAAACTACTCTCTTTTGAAAGAACGTGTTTGCAATAAACAGGCGTCGCTCTTCGCAGAATTCAGCCAATTTGCTCACACGTGAATTTCGAGGTTCTGCAGCGTTCACACCTATAAACCGCTCCTGATGTTGGTGTGCTCCTGGAGTGGTCGTCATGGCTCGAATGAAGTGCGTGCACTTGGATGATACGCAATGATTTCTTGGCCTTCATTCTTATTATCATTTCGATAATGCGTTCATTATGGAAGAAGCACCTGCTTTGTCGGTTCAATGACGATCGGATGTAAATTCCTACTCCGCTGTTTGTTCTGCTGCCCGAAGTTCCACAGTAAAACAGGGTATACCCGCTCTGAAGCCTTCACCTCTTCCGGACATTTTCGTTTCTGATATGCCGATCAAATTTCACCTTTTCCACTGCTGCTTCAAAGTCCGCAAGTCACTTCGCAGTTGCTATGGACCGCACGTTGAAAGTACATATGGAGAAGTCGGCCGCTGAGTCTCTTGGCGTTCGACCCACGCCAGCCACGGCGGATTGGGTCGGAGTACTTGCCATTGTAAGTGGAAAGTAGAACTTACATCGAAGCGGAAGTAGATGGCAGCACCACCGCTCACTGCGAGTGCAGAGGCAAAACTGAAGAACAATTTGTCAGCAACAATTTCGCCCGCGCTCATTGACTTGATAGGCCGTATTTAGTCAACATCTGGCGGCCCAGTATTCGATATGTAGTATCGTCCTCAGATAGGTGATCCCTAATCTAAGGGGTTACGATACCTCGATGACCTCTCCCTAGCAGTGAAAGGAAAGCTTAGAGCCGATGAGTTGAATTATGCCTATGGTTTATGTTCTATGCCTTGCTACCTCACCATGGACCCTTCCACCAAATGGAATCTCGACACCTATCCGACTAGAACATAACCCTTGAGAGATAAAAGGAGCTAACGCTCTGAAATTGTTTTTGTCATAATACAGACGTAGTTCAAAATCAGCGATTTTATTATAACTTCCGAAATTCTTTGCATGATTATCGAACTACTTCGATTACTTGGAAGAAAGCAGTTAGAAGTTCTTAAGCAGCGAATCATATGATCGTCCCGGCAGAAAAATCGATTTTTTGATGTTCTGAATTAAAAACGAGCCACTCCACTGCACTAGGTAACTGACTCAGAGTCGTTGAGATGATTGCGAATAGCAGGGACGTTAGGCGCCGGATGTTTCAATACGAGATCAAATGCTGTTTTGCTGATCAACACTATTTTCGAGTTACGACTAATTCGACGAGCCGCTAATCGTGCGGGTGGCCGACGTGTCATCCCGCTTATAGGATTAGAATTAGCAGGGCCCAGACAAGCCAGACTTATGCATGTATTATATCTTCCCTGGCCGACAAATGAATGCCAGATTACCAAAAAAGGTAGCACACATGTGAGTCATTGATATCTAAAACATTATTGCAACATTATAGCACAGTAGCAACTCACGCGATGAATGCATACCTCTCTAACACAGATAGCGGAACTGAGATGCATGGCGCATCCTGTAGAAGTTTGCTTTAGTCAAACAATGTTTCATGAGCTCTCAAGGCGACAGCCATTATCCGTTATGGATAACCAATTATACAAAATGTAAGGCTCGGCAGATGACTACTGCCTCGCTTTAATCACTTCCCTTTGGAGTGAGCCAGATATTCGATTTCTATGGATTATTGCAGAGACTGAGTGATTTCTTTTGTATGGGCGATCGACACGTTGGTTTTTATCTCTCTCTTGTAATCGGAAGGCTACTTTTGTCATTTCTAGATGCAGTGCCTGCCACATATTGGTTTGCGGTGCGTATTTAGCAGCCTACGCCATGGAAAATAAGCGTCTTCAAGAATCTTCTCGATTGATTCGACAGCCGAAAGTCTCGTGACACGGGTCGCAGATAAATGCTTCACTACGGCTGGAAACTCCAGATCGGTCCACGGTAGTATCAACTCCCTCCCACGCTTAGGATTGTGCCCAGAGAATGTTAAGAGTTCGAGTCTAGTGCAGCTACGAAATGTGCACAGATGTACATTTATTGTTTGGCGTGCTTCAAAGGGCGCCGAAGTACAACGAACCAAAGCAAATTTCCGAGTGTGAAAACAGCAAGCCAATAAGATGGAGCAGTTGCTGCATAGAAAAAAAAACAAGCGCTATGTTAAAGATGGTAAAAATTTCACATATCATAACAAATCCAGAACAAATCAGGAAATGGATCGGTTACCATGTATTTAGTTGAGAAAATCGGTTGTTAGAATTTACTACGTACTTTCTTGGAAACCATCACCTACCACTAGGATTGGAAAAATTCTGCAAAAACTGCCGTAGTCACATTCACTTTGTATTTTTGATGTAGTTAAATTACATTGAAAATTTTCCACGTTTCTGCGAATCAGCCCATTGCCATAAAAACTTTTAAAGAGATGTTTCATTTTTGATGGCTAATTTTTTGAAAGCGCCAGGGCACAATGGTTAACGTGGGACGTCTCCACTAATTTCGCCCAAAGGGCATTTCCTTTCCCGGGTTTGAAACCGTTGACGTAAATGACCGAAAGCCCTTCACGAGGAAAATTCTGTAGACGAACAAGGATCGATCTATAGCTCTTGTTCTCGGTTTATAAGGATCGCAGTCATTTTCGCGTCTGTTCCAACAAACTGCAAACTTTGCGCATAACCAACAAACCGTCTATTTTAGGAACAAATTTCCGTAGCTTCCCTAATTTCCCTTTTTTGATCACTTCGGGCTATATGTAGGGAGAATAGTCGATAAAGGACGATGGTAAACAATCTCCACTTGGAACATGTCATGCAGCCTACTTCTACGAGCTATCGTGGAAGCTGCTTGAAAGCGAATTTGCAATGAGTTGCAGTGACCGCCAGTGGGCAGAATAGTGTTTCACGCTTCCTTGGCACCTCTTCTACCAATCGGCCCACTCTAGAAGAATAAAACGGTTGGTTGGAATTTAGATACGGTAAGAAAAGCAGTAAAAAATTAGGCAAATGAAGGAGCAATAGAATTAGTATACGTTTCCTAGCAAGTATTTGCTTTAGAAAGCAGCGCTTGAAGCCTTTAATTCTGGAGGCGGTCATGCACCATGCAAGATATCTTTTCCTTTCAAAGCATTTTTTCTACAGGATGTCTACGACGGACTTGAAAGAAGTGCAGCTCCTAAAGAGAGGAAGTTCCCTGAGTTTAGTTTTGGCCAATGGGTGATACAGCGTGCACCTTTTGATGTATGATGGTCGCAAGATGATGATCGAAAGGAGACGTCTAACTTGTCCTGTTCCATCTACTGAGTTTTCGTCCACTTTTGTGATAGGTTTTTGGCTAAAAACTGCCGGGATATATATATATATATATATATATATATATATATATATATATATATATATATATAGGTTTCTTCCGACTTTTTTAAATAAGGTTGTGGTACGGCAACCTCCATTGCGGTCCATGATGGCTCCCTCTCTTCTTCCAACTGCTCCTTTGGTGTTTCTCAGCGCTTGACCTCTTATTATGATTTCCCACATCTTGATAGTGTTATGAACCGATTAGGAGAGTCCAGCCTTGCTGAATCGTTTACCTGCGAGCCATGTCACCAGCTTTTGGGCCGTCAAGTCACTCGCGAAGATTGTTGAGTTTGCTCCTTTCCTAGCGAGTCTAAAGTTATCTGTATTCGAGTTGCAGTAGCCATTACCAGGCCCTCGGTTAACGTCGGCATGGTCCAGTCACTTTGATTATTTTCTATATACTTTCCGAGGCTTACAGCTCTGTTGGCTAACATTCCGGCTGGACCACCTTTCTCAGAGACGGGGGGTCAGAAAAACCTAGGAATTGTACGGTAAAAATATCGCCTTTACCTTATAAAACTCAATGACAAACGTTTTGAAACTTTTGACTAGGCTTTTACAATTTAGCACAGAACGATGTAATATTGAAGAGACATTTGGTGGGGTAATTTTTAATTATTTTCATATTTATTTTCAGCTCTCAGGAACGGAATTCAACGGAAATGTTAAGCTGTAAAATTTTATAGCAAATTCGTAATGGCTCAAGCAAGGCAACACAAATTCTAGTTACATTGGTACAGTTTTACCCAAATTGCGGGCCAGAATGTGCACTTGAGCACAGCTTCTGGGAGGAGGACCTTTGTTCCTGAATTTGCTATTGTCTCAAGCGAAACACATGGGCAATTGCGACTCAACGCAGTGACCTAAAATTTGGCCCGGAATACATGAAGAATTAAACACCCACGTCAAACAGCTTACCGCTAGCCCTGACGTCAGCGGTGTACGTTTTCTCAAGCGTTAATCCGAGTTTTCCTTCGAAAAGCCTCAGAATAGAATGAGTGGGAGCTTTCAATAGCTGAGCACCAGGAAGAGTGGGCCGCAGTGGTTCCTGGAAATGAGGAAGTGGCCTGGATGCAGCTCACCTTTATTTCGTCGATATATTTATGTAATTCGCCTCCCTCTTGCGAAGTAAACATGCGATGGCATGCAAACCTTTGTAAACCACCAGATACCCAAGCAAGGGTGGAATTGCTTTGTCGACCATGGGGTAACAGAAGGCTTACTGTAGGCGCGTACAACAGAAAGAAGTGACCGAGTTCTATGAATGGGAACTGACAGGTGAAAAATATCAGCTCGTCGTGGCACTTTGAGATGCGATATATGTATCGTGCGATCTCACAGCTTCGAAACCCGATTCTAAGTGAGTTGTCAGTATCCGCAACGGACATCGGGAAACGGAGTGGCGGCCATTTCACTTCTCGTTGGTTGATCTCTGCTCTGGACAGCAAACAGCTCCTTCATCCGGGCAGTGGAGGCACCGCGGATAGGGGAGCGGAGAGATAGGTGGCCGAAATCAGTGGTTCGATTCCCAGGTAAGGTGGGTTTATTGGACTTCGCAAAAAAGACCCGACTTATGGGAGCTCTCCATGTTAAATCACAGCAAAAACATTCGACCAGATTTGAAGAGACCAGATTATTTATTTTCACTTTTCGGCGGTCGAAGAAATTTCACTCAGACTTCCCCGAGGGATGGACGCAATCGTGTCCGATTTATTACACGAAGGCGAAAAACCTTGTCTCTCCGGACAGTTGAACTACAAACCTTTGCCTCCCACCACCCCGATTCTCTACACACTGCATCACCACTGCCCTGCGATGCAATGTGCTTGCGGTCTTAATGCCCCTTATAGTGGAAAGACATTACGAGCTCAACTTCCGCGAGTACTCGTTTGGCTGACTATCAAGCAGAGTACGCACTTCTCCCTTTTTATTTTCGTTTTTTATCTACCTTTATCTTTTTATCTTAGCACATCGGTTTATTTTAATCATCGCGGAGGTGACTTGAGGCTACTCTCCTGAAAATCAATGGATGCACGACTGAACTCTCACTCATCCTGAGTCCGATGTCAGCAATCTGGCCGACCGTTCGAAACTTCAACCGTACACGCCTTCATCCTGCGTGCCTTCTCCTTGTTTTTCAGTCACAAGTCGTTGCCTTTCGGAGCAACATTTAGAATTTGAATGATACGATTACATCAGAGCTCGAGTAGATATGGATCGTTATTCAAGCACTTTGCTTCGGCGTGCTAGCGCAGTAGAAGCAGGGGCGAATTCAAGTGCACTCTTAACCAACTTCTAAGTTTCGAGGGCCGATCAGGCCTTCCTTCCTTTCAAGTGCGGTGAATTGGCAGCAGACATGACGGAATGCAAAAATAATTTAATAGTTTCTCCTGCGCTCTGTGTCCTTCATCCACTGAAAACTGATACAAAAATCGCTGACTTCAACGTGATTGATTGAAAATGAGGTTTCCACCGACAAAGAACTTTCTTTGATTGGATGCTGAGAAGATCCATGAAACGAACTTTGAAGCTCCCACTTTCAAGTCTTTGTTTTAAAATCTCGTCTCAGTCTTCTTTACCTGTCGAATTCTCAAGGAATTAAACCTGTGGCTGGGCAAGTATGAAGATCCACGAAGACTCTCACTCAGGTCTGTAGGAGATTTGTTAAATATCGAAGTATGCTGCAAAAAAATGTGTTATTTGTGATGACTTGCTTACATGGCTGATGGTTACATACATTCACCCCATTTTATACTCTTCCTTTTTCCATACAATCTTTACGCAAGGCAACTGCCCACACCTTGAATAAATAAATAAATAAATAAATAAATAAATAAATATTATTGGCTGAATAGCTTTGATACAAGGATAACTTCTGGCCTGTGCTCGTCGACCTTTCTACCGATCTTTGCAGAGCGTATTAGACATGCGTGTTGGAGATTATCGCCTAAGCTGACTCATAAAGGTAAAGCTGATGGGCAGACATTACCAGCTGTCCATTGCAACACCTACGCGTCTCACACACCTACGTGGATTCGAAGACATCACGAGAAGAGCTACGAACGTAGCTGAGAACTGATAATAGAAGGCTTTGTTTTCTGAGATTTCTTTCGATTTCTAGGAAGTTAGTGCAGCACGTATACCTACATCCAATCTGACTAAGCAAGTGGAAATCCTAAAAATGTTATCCCATAACAGGGAAGGCAAAGTCTATAAACAAGATAAGGCATATGCAATCAAGGAAGCTTCGGATGAGATTTGAACACAGTTCCTGCGGCTTTTGAGGTGTCTGCGTTCCAGCTGCACCACAAACGACAACGCTGAGTCGTTTCTGCTACTGGGAATTGCTTTGCAAAACAGGCCAAACATTAGCAGTGAAGCTCCTTGTGCACTTATCCGCCATAGTGGATGAGCTAGCAGCATACTTTGACATCTGGTCGGATTAGTAATCCGCTTGCTTCGAACTCGCTTGTCAGGGAAGTGCCGATTAAGTGAGCTTTCTGCGCGTAGATGTTTGCACAGCTATGAGGCTCCGATTTATTACGGAGCGTGGTAGCGCAGTCGGGGGAGGCGCGCGAATCGAGGTTTTTGATTCGAATCTCGCTCAGGCCAGACTAGCCTTCCATCTGTTCGCCGTCGGTGGATTGGTACTGGACTTGTCAGGGATAGAACAAGGTCATGTCCACGACTGAGCAACGCAGATCATCGTATGTATACGCCAAATGAACATCCCCGGCCCGCATCGCATCACGTAATCATACCAGTTTCAAATCAAACTAGATACTCTTTTAAGTAAGCTTGACGGTTTTGAAATCAAACGGAACATTTTCCAAATCAAGAAGCACACTAGAAATTCTACGAGAAAATTTTTTGCACAAGAAACTTTTTTTGAAATTTTTAAACTTTCATGCCCAGATAGGTGAGTAAATTGTTTGAAATTTTATATTTGAAAAAAATTGTGGATTATGGTTTATTGTAGAGTACAAAATATAGCGTGTTGAGAGAAGAGATCGCGCCGTGCACTCGTCTACCTCCTTACGAATTAAATTTGATTGGTAGTGTAAATGCAGCTTGCTTGAAACAGAAAGGTGAAGACAGGTGTATTTTGACAATTGGCTTTTAGTACCATCTACAAGCGTGTTCAGTTCTACTTGAATTGAATTTTGACTATTCTTCCTTATGCACTGCAAAATTGCTCTCCCTATGAACTTGAAAAATTTCCTTGAATCTTTTCAAATAAAACTGCAAGCTGTTGTCCACTTATCGAGCAGTTGAATTAAAAATTCCAAAGCTTCAAGGAAGTTTCCCAAATTCAAATTTTAAATGAAAGTTAGGCTAAACTTTCATTGGTCCTTATCAAGGAGTTCTATTTCAACCTGGAAGATGCGCATTTTGATTCCGAAAATGTTAGGTTTGATTTCAAAAGCGTTAAGCTTTCGTAGATGAGTGCTCAACTTGAACTTTTCAATTGTAAGAAGTTTCAACTTTTAAGAAGTGTCCAATTTGGTTTGAAAAGTGTCCAGTTTGACGTGAGAATGATATATGTAATGGTGTCTTGCTCCTTAAGCAAGACACCAATACAGGCTGATGGTATGTTGCTCCATTTTATGAATTCAAAAAGTTCCGAGCCGTCGCTTAAACGCAAAACACACGGCTCGGCTCAACAAAGATTATTATCATTAATTGCCTTATTCAATCCCAGATCGAGGAACGCGCCAGCACTTGTGAAGACCGCGTGAAAGCCACTTGTAAAGACCGACCTGTTTTCACAACACATCCAGAATACGTTGGGCAAAGACGTCTCCACGATTTGTCTTCCGAAGTGGATGAACATCATCATATCTTTCGCTTAGCGTTTTCGTGAATGAATAAGTCTGACCAAGGCGTTGGTAGTGACCCCGGTGTTGCTAGATATCCTGCGGAATCCTGCTGGTTAGGGTCCCAGCGGATGTAAGCGAAGTGCATAAGCAGGCCTACCCAGTTTTCAACGAACTAGGATCAAACGGAAGCGTCTGTGGTTTATACATTGAATCCGAATGAATCATTTTCGGATATCCCTATCCGAATCATAAAATGTCCGGGGTCCGAAAAATCGTCTTATCGAAATCATCCAATTATCCTGACTGTGGAAAAGTGCCATGATTCGGGATAAAATCGAATAACCGCTTAGATTCCTCGCTCCAGCTTGAAACCGCGCACCTCGGATAGCAGTGGCGGGCTTCTCGCCCCGCAAGTGTGGCAGGGCAGACCCCAGAAGGGTGCGCACAGAAGCGAATGTCTCCATACTTGGTCGACGTGTGAATCATGAGCTCACAGCCGCGATGGACGAGTGCCCAAGCACGACGACGGCTTACGAAATCTACATGGACCGAGGCAGGCCACATCACGCTAAGGCCGGTTGTAGTTACACGTTTAGGAGGCTACATTGCGGCCTTTGCGAGAAATTTTAGGAGGAAAACATTTTTAAGGAGGAGTGAAGGAGGTTATAACGACTTATACGCTCCAAGCAGGTAGCATAACTTCTCGAACCACTCTCCAGAGCTGTCTAAGGACGAACTGAAACTGTATCCTTCTGGGACTTTCGAGGTCTAACTCGACAACTGAATGTCCTCGTAATATTCAATAGAGGTATACCATCGCTCGTAAGATCTATCCTACCATCAGTGTAGTGACATGAGTCGACACTTATGTAAACGGTCAGGATAGATATTCTAGGACAGCTGGTCCAAAGCTAAAAAACTTGAACCATGTTGTCCATGAGCGACTCGGTTTCCTCTCTATGAGCTCTTGAACACTTTCCCATCCTAAAATCTTCCGTGTGAAGAGTGTCTGAGCCAGCTCATAAATCACAAAAACGCTAGCTCCGTGTATCTACATATCACGGACTGAAGAACAAAAGAGAATATAGCCATGTGCCATACGTTGCCTTTGATCCTGGCAGATCCATAAACGCCTTGAAGAAACCTGACTGAATACTGGACAACACCAGTATTCAGTCAGGTTTCTTCGAGGACTGAATACTGGCCATCACGCACAAGCCTTCACGACTAAAGGTGAATATGAAAGACTTGCAGTGACCACTGTTCAGGATGCACCATGCACTTCATATGCTAATAGGGGATACCAGAAATGGCACTATCCGATTGGTGTACTTAGGTGCTTAGCGGTCGCCCGCTCTTAGATTTCACATAGTCGTGGAGCACTCACGCAAACACGGTCTCTGTGCTGAGCACAGAACTAGGCAAGGGAACTGCGGGGTCTGGCTGATCTAATTTGCCCGTTTTAAGATACCTTGCCGGTGTGCAGCGGGCACCAGGCCGCTTAGTACCATATACTTCTCCGAGCTTTGCTGCACATTCGGAATTTATTTATTTATTTATTTATTTATTTACATGAGTACGAGTACAATCGTGCGCAATCTGTATAATAAAAAATCACCAGACGAGAAAAGCAAATTCAGCCTATACATATTGAATGATCCATCTTCATTTACTCATTGAATGCTCACAGAGAATTGGTAGTTTACCATTCACTGTAAACATTCAATGAATAGATGCCGTGGAAAAATCTTTCTAAAAAAATTCTCGAGAAAATCAGCATCCTGCTAATCATCCTGCAGTCCCGCCTTCAAGAAGATACCAGTGGTTCAATAAAGCAGTGGATTTTTTCAAAGAATAGAGTTATCAAACGTGATTGTTAATTACAACGAGTCTTTTTCTAACCATCATAATTATCTCAGATCGTAGCAGAGTTCATTGTGGAATTCCTATAACGTCAAACTCTCACCCATTTGTTTCTTTGCAATGTTTCCTTGTATTGTTTCGACTTTGCTTTTCAGAGATGGCATGGATGGTGTGCATATGTATGTATGTATGTATGTATGTATGTATGTATGTATGTATGTATGTATGTATGTATCTAAGTATGTATGTATGTGTGTATGTATGTATGTATGTATGTATGTATGTATGTATGTATGTATGTATGTATGTATGTATGTATGTATGTATGTATGTATGTATGTATGTATGTATGTATGTATGTATGTATGTATGTATGTATGTATTTATGTATGTATGCATGTATATATGTATGTATGTATGTACACTGCTGGACATAATGATAGATCCACTCAAATTTTTGTGTTTTTTTTTGTTTTTCTAGGAATTGTGAGCCGCTTCGAACAAAATTTTACTACAGTTACAATGTCACAGAAAGAGCAAAGATATAGCAAAAAGAACTTCTGAGTCGAAAAAGATCAAACTTTATAAAAACTGTATTTTCTTCACCAAATGTTTTCCTTAAGGGGGTCACAACTTCAGACTCACCAAGCAATAGAAGGTTCTACATGGTTTACAACAAATTTAAACAGAAGCAACAATATCAGTAAACAGTAGGGCCTCCACGACGTTCAATGACTTGAGTTAAACGATTGGTCATACTTGAAATCAGCTTATTCACGAGGTTGCCGTCTACGGCGTCCCAGGCCTCCACAATCGCCTTTTTTAGCTCAACAGTGCTAATAATGCCTATTATTCATGTAGATGTAGCGCACCATAAAGCTCCAAATGTTTTTTACTGGATTGAGGTCTGGTGAATTGGCCGGCCAATTCAAAGCCGGAATGTGATGACGTTACAGCCACCCTCTAGTGCTACCACTCACATGAATCGGGGCGTTATCCTGCTGAAATATCAAATTTCGCAGTGAATTTCTCCTCCAGAAACGAAGAAGACCATGCTCCAAAGCAAACTGGTACTGAGCCGAGTTAATCTTTTTCGGAACGAAGAGCAATTTGACTCGTCCAGTCGAACAGATGGCTGCCCACACCATCACTCCACCACCACTGAAGTTGCGTTTTGAAAAGAAGAGCTTCTCCTTCCTCAGATTGTGCCAGTAGTTGCAAAACCCATCAGGTCACTCACAATTGAAGTTTTTCATCCGACCACACAATCTGAAATAGAGAAAATAGCAGACGCTATGACACGAGAACTCCATTACCTTTGACCAGTCGGTGCTTGTGTTTTGACATGCAAAAAGAAGTCGATTTTGACGATTCGCGGCAGTAGTGAATGGGGCGCGGCGCAGTGAATGGGTACGAAGTGTGTGATGGAACCTCCAATTTTCTTAGCAATGCTACGGTTGCTCATGCCGCACCTCTTCATGCCGTTAATAGAGCCTTTCTCGGAATCCGAAAGGCGAGTTCCTCTACCCTTCACCGATGGAGGATGAACACGACAAGTGCGGTAACACAGTTCGGCGTAAGAAGCACTCAGAAGCGAGTTTAGCTTATTATTACTGAGTGGATCTATCATTATGACCAGCCGCCAAACGCTGTATTCCACATAATTGGAATTTTTCTGGAAATTCGCCACTTCACGAGGCCAGTTCTTGTTGTTATTTTTTAGTTTTGTCAATGCCCCTACTACTATACAAAAGATACTCACGAGGTCTTTGCAGGTTTTGAAAAAAAAATATATTTTCGAGTGGATCTATCATTATGTCCAGCAGTGTATGTACGTATGTAAAGGCGAAGCAACGGCACTGTAATCTCCAACTATCTGCTTTCTCCTCTTCATATTACCACTACCACGACTCGTTTATGACACCTTCTTTCCATATGTTAGCTATGAACTTTCTACGATCTCAATTTATCAAATTTTAAACTGAAATTTCCACATTAATCACAAAAGGATAAAACAACACTCAGACCGAACATATGTCTTACATTCTCGCTCAATCTACAGTATTTATGTTATGTTATGTTTATTACGAATGCATAAGGCAAACGTTTGAGAGAAAAAAGAACACAACATTTGTTGAAAATACAACGAAAAATCAACAGAACGCATACATCAGCAATCAAATAGAAGTCAACTTGATGCAAAGCCATTAACATGGTCAGGAAAAATCGTACTTATACAATATAGTTTCCACATGGCTCTTCATCTGTCCGGGTGATAGCAGGGACTGAATGTTTCTAGCAATTTTCGAGTAGAGGCTCCCCGCTCTATAGGTAAAAGACATTGCTCGAGACCTAGTTTTAGGACGAGGCAGGCATAATTTGGTAGTACCGCCTCTGGTGTGTGAAGTTTTCATCTTAAAGAATTTGCATGGCCCGGAATCAGGTGTGAAATGCAGAAGCTTGTGAATGAGGCAGACGTCAAGAACTTTGCGGCGAGATTCCAGAGACGGAAGTCCAAGGTATTTATTTCTAATTGACGCTCTCGGTACTCGACTATATAGAAAACTACCTGTGCGAAGTAGCAGCTTGCGGGTAAAGTTGTTTTGCACCTTTTCTATGGCAAATACGCCTTTCCTTTTATAAGGCGAGAAAACAGATACACTAGATTCAACGATGGGACGTATGTAAGTTTTATATACCTTTAAGAGAATTGATTTTTTTCTAGTTGATAAGGCCCTAAAGATATTTGATGTTCGTAACATAGCTGCGTTACAAATTGTTCGAATGTGCTTCCCAAAGTCAAGATTTTTGTCATAATAAAAGCCTAAGTCTCTAACTGATTGTACTGCCGATAAAGTGGATTCATTAATTGCATAATCATGAGGCTGTCCTATTCCTGAGTTTAAATGTAGAACTACAGTTTTTTGAGGGGAAAGAGGTAATTGCCACTCGGTTGCCCAAGCCACTAATAAATCTATTGCTTGTTGAAGCTTGAACGCATCGGAAGGACATGTGATTGTCCTATAGATTTTTACGTCATCAGCGTACATCTTCGTTGTGACATTACATTGCTCCATTATCTCTGGAACCTCAGCAGTAAACACGTTGAAAAGGAGAGGAGAAAGGACCCCTCCTTGTGGTACGCCACTGATTGCGCTTCTCACAGTTGAAAATGATGAATCTACCTTAACCTGAAATGTTCTACCAGAAAGATAATGAGCTATCCATTTAATTAGTAAGGGGTGAAATTTGTACCTCTCCAGCTTAAAAATTAGCTTTTCATGCGACACTCTATCAAACGCCTTTGCGAAGTCGAAGTAGACGACATCACAAGGACGCTTGCAGTCAATTGCCTCCGTCCAGTCGTTTAGACACTCCAGCAAGTTAGTTTCAATAGATCTCCCAGGCATAAACCCATGCTGTTCCCGGGAGACAATGTTGTTGGTACAAATGTGTCTCATCATATGATCTTTAAGTACCTTCTCAAAAAGTCGACAAAAAACGGAGGTAATGCTAACTGGTCGATAATTTTCGGGGTTGACTGCTGGTTCCTTCTTAAGTATTGGAGTAATAAAGCAATGTTTCCAACGCTGAGGGACTTCGCCGTACATTAACGACTGATTAAAAAGGTAAGCCAGTGGACCGCATATAACAGGCGAAATTTTTTTAACATAGTGTAGAGGTATCAGATCAGGTGTAATCGATGAAGAGCTAGGCCACTTATTGATTAAGGCATAGAGCTGATCAGCAGCAAACCACGGAACTTCTTTCATATTCTCCGCCGGACTTGTGCCAGAGAAACAGGGAATTGTGCTGTTATCCCTTTGGAACATTTTTTCGAATTGGTCCGCTAACATATTGGCCTTATCTACAGCGGAGTTTGCAACGACACCACCTGCTGTGAGAGAGGACACAGATTTGTTATCTTGAATTTTGCCATTAACGAAAGCGTAGAAGCTACGAATATTTTCAGATTCAATTGCTTTTTTCTCTAAAAAATTGTTGTATTTTTTAAGATGGGTAATGTATTTTTTATTGAACTTATTGAAAAGGTCCCAATTACCAGTACGCCTAGCCTCTAGAAATAAACATTCACGATGGCGTGTCATGTTTTGCAAATGTTTAGGAAGTACAGTAGTTTTTAGTGATGAAACCAGTTTAAGAGGGACATGAAATTCTATGGATGCCCTGAGGACAGAAAGGAAAAGCTCATACTTTTCATTAACGCTACTACTAGTTTCAAAAAGTTCCCTCCACCTAAGCTGAGCTAACGTTGAGCATACAACTTCGTAGTTGCATTGACTGTACAGCCTACGGTAGACAGGGGTAGATTCCATAGCGTCACATCTTATGTCAAACGTAATGCTGTTATGATCACTCGCTCCAATAGGGGAGCACACATTGACGTTTTCAATGATGGTTTTAGAGCTGGAAAATATCAAGTCTAGTATATTACAGCCCCTGGTAGGTTTTGTAACGTACTGCGTAAGGTTATGATGATACATAAGTTCATGCAGGGCCAACGCCCCAGCCGATTTAGAATTACTGGTAGGGCAAAATTCAGGAATATTGAAATCGCCTACAATGATAACATGTTTTTCGTTGGCTGACAAGTCACTCATTACCTTGAAAAGTTGGTCCGTCTTAGCTGCTGTACAGGAAGGCGTTCTATAAACGATTAGCATCCTAAAACTTGAGCTAGCATAGGAAATATCGCCGCAAAGTATCTCGTACGCGTCTTCTACAGATTCTCTAAAAACAGGGGAAAAAGAAAGATTTCGTCTTGTGAGCAAAATGACTCCTCCGCCCATTTTTTTAGGTCGATCACATCTATTTATATTGTAATCTAGAGTTAAGCTGCTTAGGACAGATGGGGTGGCATTATTCGCAATAAATAAAATAACATAAAATAAATATTATCTAGCTAAAAAGTAAATGATAGACAACTTTTACGGCATCAGCACATCATGGATTCAGATGTTGTTTCAGAAATTTTTTTAAAGCTTCATAACTCATAAAAAGATTCAATTTTTTGCCAAGTTTCTCGTATTTAGCATACGTAGGTTTTAGCTGAATTCTAATTATCCAAATCGGATTCGTTTATGAGTCGGATATTTTATTCGAAGATCCGAAACCGGGCTTGCAAAATTGCCCTTATCCGAATCACCCAATTATCCGAAGATTTTCGATCGGATCCAATGTATACTGTGGTCCACGAGATTCGCGCAAGTGGGTTAGCCAAATTCGCCGACGTTTGACTAGTATATCTCGGAGTCTTCAAATTCATTAAACACAAATTTGTACACAAATTCCAGGATCTCTGTTCTGTGCATGTAGCACCTGTCGCGTTCTCTGAGTTCATATGGCAGCGGCATGAGAAATCATTTGCTGGACTGTTTGTACCAGATGGTTTTTCCTGATCGTTCACTGTGTGCAGGTTCAAAGCTTCTAAATATGGCCGCCTTTTGAAAAATGTTCAACTTCTTACGGAAGGCTAATCAACACTATTGTTTCCAGGTGTTATCAGCAAACCTATCACGAGCTTGTCACAAACGTAGTATTTTATGTCAGCGACGGCTTTTGGAGGTACAAAGGTGTAGACGTCTACGAGGTGCCACGTAAAAGAATAAAGGGCAAAGCGCAGAGCATCTGTCCTCAAAAAGTTGTAAACGCTCAAGGTTATGCCATCAACACACTGGTCGGTAGAAATATCTGGCAGACTGCAGTACAGTAGACGTAGCTGTTGCACTCTACGCGCGGCCCTGATCGCTTTGACCTGGCAGCAGTGTCAAACCCCATCTCTACCGAGTAGAAAAACGTTGGCATAACTGTCGCGTCGAATAAGCCTACAAGGAGAACCGGGACCTTCGAATGTTCAGTTCACTCCCGGAATGGATGCAATCCAGGTACCTTTCTGCCTCCTTTTCAGCGCTTTCCTTGTCGACCTAAGAATTTTCTGTGACACAGACTCCGACTGTTGTTTGCACCATGGGTAAAAACGCCTTCTGTTCTCGAATGGTTTTTTCATGCACGGTGGTTGATGCCAGATTCTAACGCTGTTGCTGCTGTGTAACTGGAGCAAACATCGTGCTGGTAAAGGTTACCTGAATTAGAAATGGGAAGTGGCCAGAGCACGTCAACCGGCACAAATAGATCCATTAGTTCCCTGTCTCCTATTCTTGTGTTTGAGGTTAGCAATCCACGAGATTCATAGAGAGAAATTACACTCATCAACAGCATCATTGGTCTTCTAGAAAGGACTTCATATGTGCCCTCAAGGGACTGATAGCTCGATGGTAATGTCCTTTCTCCTTTTTATGTATTTTCCTTAATTTTCTTCACTAAGTGAAATAACAAGTGAGAAACGATCCATTGGGTAACTTCGTCGTTGACCCCTTCCCAAGCGGTTTAGCTCTGTCCCTTTCATTGAATTCATTTAGTTCGACGTCACCGATGATGTGCAAGGTCAGATAAAAGCGCGTTCCAAAAACTGCAGCTTTTGACTCACAAAACGACTCTTGTCAGCCACTTCAACAAACAAAATCAATCAATAACTGCTGAAATCGGATGAGTGCTCATGGTCCACAAAGATACCGCGATATGCATCGGACGAGGCACGGCTGAGGATGTATGCATCCAGTTGTAGGATCCAGCCCGAAAAGCAGTGTGAGGGTTCGACCTCCGCCTGTGCCACCGTCTTGACAGTGACAACAGATCTCTGAAACAGCCTATAGACAGTGGCCCACCAGCATCGCACCCTTCAATTCAAGCCATTTTTGGCCTCGCGCGAGATGTGGGCTGATATCTCCTCTGTGAAGCTCTGCCACCTTTCATAAAGGTAAATTTTTATTTGATTTATACTGTGGGATCTGCTCGCGGAGCCCGTGGTGGAGGACGTTCAGCAAGATGGACTTTCCGCATAGGCATTGGGTCGAACCTCCTATGAACTTCTTAATGTCAGCGCTTTCTAACGACAGCAAAATCTCGAGTGACGATAGCGATAGAACAAAAAAAAGAAAATGGCAACGAACTCTGCACGATACTCGAAGACGCCCCAGCCTACATGGTAAGGTGTTTTGTTAGAAGATTAAAAGAATAAAGGAAAAAACCGCGTTAATCAACCCTTTGCGATATGCGCCACACTTTTTGCGCCACATTTTTGCGGATATTCTGGACGCGATTTGAATTATTGGCCTGAACAATGGATTGCAGAGGTATCCGATAAACAAGTCTGTGCTTTATCTTTTACAGACAAGTCTGGCACCATTCACCGACACCGTAAGGAAGAAAGTCGTGATTGGCCCGGGAGAGACAAGTCCAAAGCAATTTTTTTACATAATCGGAGTACATATTACAGCAGAGCCACGTGCTTGCACATATTTCTAAAATTTTCCTGTCTAATTATAGAACGAATCGTTAGGAAAATCTAAAAATAGTAGCTGAAAACTAATTGGTTTCTGCAGTGTCGCTCCGTGCCATTGCATACATTCCTTGTCAATTGCTGAATATTCATCAAGCGTCCGTCGGAATCAGTAGCTTGGAATGCGGTTTGATGCTAACTTGAAATGCTAAAATTTCATAACTCGCGCTTTCTGCAGTCCAGAAACGGAAACGTAGTACAACATTACGGAAGGCGTTGACGAGTCTAACGACAAGAGTACAATTTTTCTTTTTAATACCTTTCAGAACGTCCTTTGTCGAGTAGGAAATTCAAGAGATTATAAAATAAATAAATAAGCTGTGGACGTTTTGAAGCGCTAAAATGTATTAAGAAAATTCAAGTAAACACCTGAGTACCTATTTTGTTGTCTATTATTATTGTTATTGTTATTATTATTATTATTATTATTATTAATAACAATAATAACAATAACAATAGACACCTGTCGGATATGATGTCGGACACCGATACCTGTCGGAGTGCAAGGTTCCATCTCAGTGGAAGACCAGCAAGACCGTCTTGCTGTACAAGAAGGGAGACGTGCACGACATTGGCAACTATCGCCCGATCTGCCTGCTGTCCGTAGTCTACAAGCTGTTCACTCGAGTCATCCTGAATAGGATCAGCAGAACGCTGGACGAAGGACAGCCACGCGAACAAGCAGGATTTCGGAGAGGATTCAGCACGATCGACCACATACACACCATTACGAAGCTCATCAAAGTGTCGCGAGAGTATAAGCTGCCGCTGTGCCTTACGTTCATCGACCTGAAGAAGCATTCGACTCCGTCGAGACTGAAGCGGTCCTCGACGCACTGCTCACTCAGGGCGTTCCTACTCAGTACATCAGAGTCCTTCGAGAGCTGTACAGTGGATTCACGACCAAGATCTCTCCATTCTACAACGACGTCGTCATCGACGTAAGGAGAGGGGTTCGGCAAGGGGATACCATATCCCCGAAGCTCTTCAGCGCCACCCTCGAAAACGTCATGCGCGAACTAGAATGGGAAGACATGGGAGTGAAGGTCGACGGCCAGCAGCTGCACCATCTTCGTTTCGCTGACGACATCGTACTCATAACACCGAGCATCAGCCAGGCGGAGCGAATGCTGGCCGACTTCGATCGTGTATGTGGGAATGTTGGACTGCAGCTGAATCTTACGAAGACGATGTTCATGAGGAACGGACAAGTTTCTGATGCCCCATTCTCGCTCAACGGAACGTACATCTCCGAATGCTCCAGCTACGTGTATCTGGGTCGCGAAGTCAATATGGCCAACGACCTAGCGCCGGAGCTGAGCAGGAGGAAACGAGCGGCTTGGGGAGCTTTCAAGAGCGTCGAAGAAGTCGCGAAGAAGACGAAGAACGTCCGACTCCGTGCCCACCTATTCGACTCTACCGTTCTTCCTGCCCTAACATACGCCTCAGAGACCTGGGCTATACGAAAGCAGGATGAACACGCGATCAGCGTCGCGCAGCGTGGAATCGAGAGGACGAGGCTCGGAGTGACACGACTCACGCAAGTGAGAGAAGGCCTCCGGAGTTCCGAGCTTCGCCGACGTTCGAAGATCAGAGACGCTGTCGCGTGGGCCAAGTTGTCGAAAACTAGGTGGGCCGGCCACGTAATGCGCTTTGCAGACACCCGCTGGACGAGAGCCGTCACCGACTGGATTCCGCGGGATGTCAAGAGAACACCGGAACGCCCACCAACGCGTTGGTCGGACTTCTTCGTGAAAGCCCTGAACGACCGATATGACGCTCTTCGTGTCCCTCGAGCGAGGAGGATCCATTGGACCACTCTGGCACGCGACAGGGATGAATGGAGACGCTGCTGACGCCCGCTCGAGCAAGTCGTTGATCAACGGCACGACAGGTGATACAGGTGATTATTAATATTATTATTATTATTATTATTATTATTATTATTATTATTATTATTACATGCGTCCTCATCGGCAGGCGCCTTCCGTCACTTTGATACCAGGACCGTTTCCCGGGCACCAGAGCGGTAATTGACGGTATGCGGATGACTGATCATCGACTCTTTCTAATGAAAATAATTCTATAAAAATTTCTGGAGGGTTGCACTTAATAAAGTTCCTTCTTGATTGGGAAATAATGTGGCCACTCAAGTGGGAGTTGCGAAACTGCCAGTGGTTTAAAATGCGTAAAGATTTTCGTTCCACTCCCATTTCCTGTTTTACGTGTAGTACTACTTTTACTGCAGCACTTTATTGCAGCTTAACTTTTAGGAATATCACAGTCATCAAAATTTTGCAAACAATTTTAATTTCAATTGACACCAACACCGCCACGGATAGACCTGGGAGAGTCACAGATATCGATACTTTTGCATCGACACTGGTTCGGTTACGTAACCTCAAACTTGGGTAATTAAACCTTTATATCTAAAATAACAGTTATATAAAATACGTCGATGCAAAAAAACCTATTGTCTAATGACCTACTGCTTAAATCTCTACGTCTTATAACCGCAACAACGTTTTGCGGTGGTAGTGCTCGTGACCCTAGAAGTGAAATTTTAATACAAACGAAAAGACTAAGCTAGAAAGTAAAGCAACAGGATGGGCAGGAATAGCGAAGACTGAGGATGTTAACGTTGTAAAGTGGATCTCCTATGCCTGTTAACGTTTAAGGTGTTCGCTTCTGGTTGGTGAATGGGTGTTGAACTACCATTCACAGAAACTTACAGATCCATCGGTTGAGTGCAGCGGTAGGACTCCCGTCTGATAAAGGAAATGTTGCGTGTTCGATTCTCATTGCTGTTCCTCTTTTGAATGCTGTGGTTTGTCTTTAGAAAACCTTTTGTTCCTTCTAGCAGCACGCATTTCAGTAAACACATGGTAACAATTGCCACGCGCTTTGCTGAGGAGTTGGCAGACGAAAAGTGCAGTTGGTAAACATTTTTTCCCAGCCTGAAGAAGCTAGTAGGCGGATACCATATTAGTGATGACATCATAAATAAACGCCATGCACACAGTTCGGGCAAAATCGGTAAACCTGACTCTATCAAACTCATGCACTTATAGTACACATGCACTTTCAAATTGCCTCCACGACATCACATAGAAATGGAATACGTCGCGCATTCCACAAAAAAATTGGTTAACCTTGTTAGTGGTAATGGTTAACCTTCACCTTTCACCCTTCATTTTAATTGCACTTTACGCACATTCGAGTGTTCATAATTCCCATAAATAATCCTGTGTTCTACTGACTCTCACATATTCATTTCTTGGATTATACCTGTGTCTGCTCCTCTAGAAACCTTAAGTGCCTCAGGTCTGGCTAGCTTAGCTTATGTCAGAATTTCGCTCTGAGAGAAACTCACAGAACCATTTTCTGCTTCTGAGCTAATGTAATCCTTTGCCCTCGTATCCGCCATTTTAAGGTTTCCGGAGTTCCGAGCTTCGTCGACTTTTGAAGATCAGAGACGCAGTCGCATGAGCCAAGTCGTTGCAGATTAGGTGGGCCAGCCAGACGCACACTGGACGGGGGCTGTATTCGACTGGATTTCGCGGGATATCTACATTGTTTTGCCTCTGCTGCAGTGTTAAGATTCCGTAAATTTCGCTTTAGAGGGAAGGATCAAATCGATAAACACTTATGCCCGTTGAATATTACGTGGTTCACTGATTACACTTTTTTTCTTGTATAACGCACAAAGTCTGCAATACATAAACAAATAAATGTCAAGAAAGCACCAGGATGTCCACCAAGGTTTTTCAAAAGCTCTAAAAGAACGATATGACGCTCTTCAGGTTCCTCGAACGACGAGGATCCATTGGACACTCTGGCACGCGACAGGGGCGATGGAGATGCTGCTGACGCCCGCTCGAGGATGTCGATGATCAACATGACGACGGGCGATATGGGTGATACTGGTGATCCGCCGTTTGGACTGTCTCGTAGAGCCGAGATTTTTTTTCACTTTTTACACACACCCTATTATATAAATTAGAATATAGAAGGAAAGGAGCTGAGCCATAAAATCTTTAGAATATCATTTCGTCGACAGTTGTTCATCCGCCTGCGGCATTTCCGTTCATTTCTGCCCTGCGACTATCTTCGTTCAAAATAATAAATAAAATTCTAGCTGTTGTAATAATGAGAGTGAGTACAATAATATAAAAATGATTTTTTCTCCAAAAAATAAATAGGTTTGCACGTGGAAATAATGCATTAAACAACAATTGACACAGACAACTCATGGCCCTCTGGAGAAACAGCAACATGTCAGTTACCGTATGGCGTAACCGACTATAAACTGAAATCGACCTCACTTTCAGTAGGTATAACAACGTGCAAATAAACATGCTTACATGTATACACCAGGACAATCGCTGAGCGACAATGACAAAGACTAATGGAGTCATATGAGAACGACGACTCGCCTATTCCCGTAGCTCGCTGGTTGGGCGTGATGAGTTCGCAACAGATGGAACGAGTAGACCAAGGGTCATATGGTGCTGAAGGCACGCTTGAATCCTTTTCGCCTTTCGGCCAGCGTGATGGCGATCAGGCGAAGTTGTCGTCGTCGTTGGAGGCGGTAAAGGTCAGTGCGGCTGTCCAGATCGACGTTGATATGAATCATGGTCGCAGAGAGGATTCCTGAGTTGCGATTCTGGAGAAGGTGCTCAGAAGCGATGAAGCTGGCCTGAGGCCGATTATGTCTACTGAATGCTCAAGGTAAATCAGCCCACTCAGCACATATATATGGCGACATTTAATCGGACACGCCCATCTGCACATCGAATGCTGCTGAGATCATTTTTGGTGCAGATTACGATAGAAAAACAGACGAGTTGCAGCTCAGCGGAGCTCCGCCTGGTTACATGATTCCTGTTGGGCGACGTTACCTTTCTACGAAGTAAGGAGGCCGCGACTGAGGCACAGAAGACTCGGTTCAAATCTGCGCCTCAAGAAAATGTTATGATGGGTTGGAAGTATTTATAATTGTAGAATTTCTGTGGCCCTCAACAGTCATGCTAAGCATCATTTGAGTGGCTTTTCATTTGGTTGTATATAGATTCCTAGATTCTTTTTGAAATTTAATTTAATTTCTGGAAGAATCCGATAAGCTGGGCTGTCTTCCTCACGGTTCGTCTCATTCTTCCTTATGCTCCTGAGATGGCTGAAACTTGAAATGACTCTTTCCCAGGTTCTGAAGAAGGGGAGTACACCGAAACGTAAGCCGAATAAACATTCGATATCAGTCTTCGCGCTACGAATGAAGAGACAGCAGCAACTCTCAACCTCCTTTTTTCGATAAAGATAACGGTTCTTGCGAAGACTACTATAGCCTTAAGAAGCACGGATCATGCGCACCAAACCAAAAGCTTAGTGAAAATTTCGAACAATAGCTACCATCCTCGAACGACAGCATGACATTTAGGTCACTCTCGAGGGAACATGTTCGATATATAGTGGTTTGTTGCAATTAGTTTTCAAAGAGGAGCTCAAAAATCAAGCTAGTATAATAGCGATCACGACGCTGATGAGAATACGAAGACATCATAATGTCCTACTACAAAACTGTCCTGCTCGAAAGAATAAAGTGTTGCGACACATCCTGGCAGTAACTGCAACATCGTCAAGCTCATACATACAGAAACCGCAGAACTTACCAGGAAACTGCTTCGACTTAAGCACACGACTGGTGGTCTAGAGGTAGGATGATGGGTTAGGTCTCTAATATACTCCCGCGGACACTCCCGCGGATGGGCGGGAATCGTGCCAGGACCCTAAACCTGACCACTTGTTGCAGATCGCCACACCGACGCTCGCGGACAGCCTCCCGCGGCAGTATACACTAGGCATTAATGGGAAGGAGGCGACGGGTCCGACTCTGGTCGATGTAATTTTTTTCTTATTGGTTATAAAAATAAGGAGTATCTGATTCGATAGCAATATTATTAGATTTCATTGTTTCATTCCAAAATTACTAGAGTACAGAGCGTTATCCGACCAATTAATTTTGTATTATATAGGGGGTGTCTCAAAAAATGTATACACTGTTTGAAATGTGATAACCTTGCTCACATTAAAGATACTCAAGAGGTTAAAAACTAACATGAAAGCTTAAAAATAGAAATTTTCTGACATATGAGACCGTGCGCTAGGCACCCGTCTGAATTTTGCATTTGCACTCGACTGATCGTGTTTCACTTGAATACTTGTTATAATTTCTTCTTAAAGTAGCCGTATTAATCGATTTGTGTTTCTTTTCAGGTTTAGCACTTAAACACACAGTAATGCTTGGGAAGAATGCATAGTATCCTAGAAATGCAGGTACTATTTGAAAGGTTCTAACATCGCTGACAGTAATTTTCTGAAGATGATTGAGACTTATGTAATAGCGCAGGATAGCGTTTCGTGTGACGTGTATATAGTCAAGATTGCGTCATGCCTCCCCTGAAACCTTGCATTTCAGACTCGATTGATTGTGCAGGGCATGTATGCTTGTTACAATTTTGTTACAACTTGGCCAGATTAACCTGTGCTGTGCTTCTTACAACGTTTTTGTTATCCCAGTAGCTGTAATTATGCCGACTAATCTCTCCTTTCAGCTTGAATGTTGCCTTATCAGTCCGCAGAATTCGACTTATAAAATGGGGCGCCTGCTCACATTTAAATTGTGTAATCAATAAACTCGCTTGTTACGTGTCTTTCTCATGACTTGCAAGTTCTAAACATTAAAAGAAGCACAGCACAGATTAATCTAGCTATGTGGTAACAAGATTGTAACAAGCATTCACTCCATGCACAATCGGTTGATTCTGAAATGAAAGGCTTCAGGCGGACGCATGGCGCATTCTTGACTATTTGCAGGTTATAAGAATCTCGCTACCCTATGCTTTCATGTAAGTTCCAAACATCTTCTAAAGCTTCACCAACAGTAATGTTAGAATTTTTCAAATGGTACCTGCATTTTTGGGATATCCTTCACTTTTCGCAAGCATTAGTGTTAGTTTAAGTTTCAAACCTTTAAAAGAAGCACAAATCAATCAATGCGGCCACTTTAGAGAAAATTTACAACAAGCGTTCAAACGAAACACAATCAACCGAGTGTAAAATGCAAATTTTCGGACGAGTGCATAGCGCATTCCATGCCGCTTATATGTCGGAAAATTTAAGCTTCCATAGAGTTTTTAACCTCTTCATTATCTTTAGTGTGAACAAAGTTATCATCTTTCAAGCAATGTATACATTTTTTGAGACACCCTGTATTATACACGTCTTTTACGTGCCGGCGCAATTAGAGTGCAACCTATGACACAAGCGTCGAATGACAAAGCATTAAAAATATCGAAGAGATTGAGAGAGTTTTGGAAACCGCTGGATGACAGATATTAATGGCTGTAGCATTCCAACTGGTTAGACACTGTCATTCGTGTTTTGAATTCCATTTCCTTTTTGGAACGTTCAACGCTAACTCAGCGTAAATTTTGACATGGAAGAAGCTCACGGTTTTGTGTCCCAACGTTTCTTTAAATGCTCGAAAAAATTTAGCAAAATTCCTACGTTCAGCAGCTCATTGGTTGATACAGCGAGCTGCAGCCAGTCAGCCAGTCCACATCTATGACCAGAGTTCAATGATACTGCTACTGAATCCATATATCTGTGCTTTCCCATGTGCTACCTCCTAGGCCAGCGATCCCCTGCTCGACAGTTGATGAACTCGAACTTGTTCTCAAGTAGAGTATTCTTTTCAGTGAAATTTATTGGCAGAAGTATGACAAATACAAATGTTTTCACGAAAACTGGAAGAGCTAGTTCTGAACAAAGTTGTGAACTTTAAGGTTAGACGTCGAAGAGAGTCGACTAATATTAGGAACATGTCGACGTTTCTCGCGCGAGTTCCCCAAAAATGCATCCATCGTCAGATCGGCGCGTTCGGATAGATATGTATTGTCCATGTGCAATGACTTCCTCTAATAGAAAAGCAGAACACGGTGCACAGTCAGATTATTCAGATGTCTCATTGGTCGCGTCTTAATTACTTCTCGTAGTCGTCACATCTCTTCAACGTGCATATGCTTCCTACTTGGGAAATACTGGAGAAAGAAGCCGCATTAATTTTTTGAAGTTTTGTCTAACCAGGAGCTGTAATTGTGGCCACACATTCGTTTGCTATTTAGCAACGGTGTGCGATTTTAGACAAACTTATGCAGTGTGGAGACGATTGTTGAGGGTGTTGAGGGTTACAACTTGACAAAATCTGGTCTTGCAGCCGTGTTCTGAGTGGAGACAGAGCGCAATCCTTAGAGATTGCGCTCTGTCTCCACTCAGAACTCCAATCCTTAGAGAGTTCTTCTCCTAAGGAAGGTCGCCAACACATACTAGAACTTTCAAAGGATTCATCTCTTACCCGGCACTTTTCAGGGTACTAGCCTTTTCAGTGAAGAAAAGGTCAGATCCGTTTCCTTTGTTATAACTAAGAACATAGAAGACACTTCTAAGCATGTTTTCCACGTCCATGGTTTTCGATACACATTAAAATCCGGTACCTTAGGAACTCAACCAGGCACGTATTAAAAGGACAGGAGTAAATTGTATTCTCCGAATATGTATCGCAAATATAATTATCTTGAGATGCCGAGAGATTGAACGCCGCACTTCTGTGCACATATGTAAGCGTCACAGTCGCGGTTGGCTCATTTAGCAGAAAGGCGACGCCACCCACCAGGAAACATGAAAGTAGGCGGAGCTCCACTGAGCCCCAACTCGTCGGTTTTTTGCGTAATCTGCACCTGAATATGATCTCAGGAGCATTCCGTGGGGCGGATGGGCGTGTCCGGCAGAACGTCGCCATATATAAGCGCCATGTGGGCAGTTCCACCTTCAGCATTCAATCAGACATCGTCGACCTCAGAGCAGCTTCATTGCTTCTGAGCACCTTCTGCAGAATCGTGACTCACGAATCCATTCTGCGACCATGATTCATATCAACGTCGACCTGGACGGCTGCACTGACCTATACCGCCTCCAACAACGACGACAACTTCGTCTGACCGCCATCACGCTGGCCGAACGACGAAAAGGATTCAAACGCGCCTTCAGCACCATATGACTCTCGGATGGGCCGTTCGATCTGTTGCGAACTTATCACGCCCAACCAGCGAACTACGGGAATAGGCGAGTCGTCGTCCTTGCATGACTTCATCAGTGTTTGTCGCCGCCATTGTCGCTTGGCGCTCGTCTTCATGTAAGCATGTTTATTTGTACATAGCTGTTGCATCTACTGAACGGCGTAATCGATCTCAATCTATAGTCGGTTCTCTCATACGGTAGCTGTCATGTTGTTATCCTCCAACGGGCCATGAATTGCGTGTCAATTGTTGTTCAATGTATCACTCACATGTGCAATCCTACTTATTTTTTCAAAGAAAAAATCATTTTCACATGAGTTTTGTCACTTGCATAGAGAAGACACAGCACTTGGATGCAGATTTTTCTGCCTTGTTTTGAATTGCGACACACACACACACAGACATGGTCATTTAGAGCAGGGCAGAAATGAACAAAAGGGCCGCAGGCGCATGTAAAACGTCGTCGATGGAAAAATCCTCTGAAGATTTGTTGTTCAAGCTGCTTCTTGCCTATAGTCTAATGATAGTTAGAAGGGAAGAACACTCAGGACCTTGGAGGTAAATGAAGGCCATAAATATGATGTATACCATCAGTTCATAAGCAGCACCATGGTTCTTAAGGATTCTTCTTCATGACTTTCATAATTATGCAGAAGTTTCCAAACTAGGTTTTGCGGGATCAGTAGAACATAGGTCTAAAAGTCCTTTGTATGGGTATCATAAACACCGGAATTGTTGTGCACAAACTCAAACTCTAAAATTCTTTACAAGAAGTTTTAACTCAAAAAAGGTAAAGGATGAAGGCAAAACATTAACCAATCTTTTCGCTGGGTGCGGAGCGCTT
The DNA here is from genome assembly GCA_947359475.1 of Heligmosomoides polygyrus bakeri. NCBI lineage: Eukaryota > Metazoa > Nematoda > Chromadorea > Rhabditida > Heligmosomidae > Heligmosomoides > Heligmosomoides polygyrus. Next base: position 29,037,501 of record OX375866.1, on the reverse strand, counting down.
TCTACTTCTATGTGATGTCCGGAAGGCAACATGAATGCGTATGTAGTCTATGCAAGGACTTGGGGTAGCCAACCGATTGGCAACTCCGTGTTTTGTCTCTCTAACAACTCTGGCACCATTTCACAGAAACGGAGAGAGGAATGGCCAGGACCGAACTTTGAAAAAATTAGAGGAGCACGCGGGAGTCACTTCCTCCCCGGCAGCGTTGTAAGCTAGTTAAGAGGTTTCGCTCAAGCAGAGGTAAAGCAGTGGAGTTCTTGTGTGTTTTTCATCTTTTCACTGTTGATGCTTGACCGTATGGTGAGTCTTGTCATAAGAGGCGCGCTCAGAACCATCCTTCATGTATACGACTGCCCTATGTGTATGAGTAGCCAGGCTGGAGGAGCTGTGTGACACATAAGTCCTAACCGTAGCAGAAACTCTTCAAGCAGAATCGTCTATCGGTAAGTCATAAAGGAGACAAGAAAAATCAACGCTGAATGTAGCACTGAAGCACTCATCCCGTGGGCTTGAGAGGGGTTCCCGGGAAAGGACGAGACGAATTCAGAAGCCACGAGTGCCGTCATTCTCAGCAAGAGAAGGTTGACCATTCTGCCCAAGTTCGATAAACTCCGCAACGCTGTGAGACCTGCGGGATCCCAGAAAATGTTGCATTGTTAGAAGCAACAAGTACTTCTTGTATCAAGGAGAACTTCTAGACCTTATTGTTGATCAGGCAAATACGCCTCCGAACTGTATGCATAATAAGTCTTCATCTTCCCCGTCATAAAACCTCGGCATTGTAGAGAATTGTTGTTAGTATTTTTGTTGTGTCCCGTTCGAGGTTCTTATGCTGGATCTTTATTGCCACGCCTAACGTAGCGTAACGTTGTATCCATAATATCGTGGAGATGAAAGATGTATAGCGGATTGTAAAGTTTATTCATACGCCCTTGTCTTTTACCAGATAAAGTCAAAAAGATCAGGGCCCAAAACTCGTCCAGGAAGGTTATTTGGGATGCTTATTTGAAAATCTTAGAGGGAAAGAAATGCGTAGGAGATGTGTAGAGAGCAAACTGGTAAAGGAAGCAGTTTTCGTGAAGAAAAAAAATGCCAGAAGAGTGCATAGCGCGGGGGTCGAACATCCAGCCCTGCACTTGTGAAGCAGCGTCGCACCCTGCTGAGCCACCGGTTCGCTTGCCGTAAAGCCCTTCGCTACGTCCCATGCATCAGCGCGCACGCACGTAAACGCTGACGGGGCAATCCTGTACCCCCAATTTCGAGGGTCCGTAGCTCTTTGGGTTCAAGGACTCAGTAAAAACGAAACCTGCTTTTCTCCTATATGAAGGGTGGAGAATTTCGCAGCACCGTCCATTTCCCCCGCTTAGACCTACGCCTGGGACTCTTCCCTGGTAAGGGTAGGTACGATAACGCGATGAAAGAATGTCTGCACTAGTTTGAGGAACGCTCGTTGTATGCTTAATACCGTAAACTTATTGTTTTATGTGCCAATGATAAGTTATTGAATAGATTTAGATTTTGATAGATTATTTGCTGTTTTTCCACTGCTGCTTATATCCTAGCAATATGGATCTACAGCGGAGACCCTTTGGCCGATGATGGCTCTAGACGGTAGATTCGCGATGCATAATTTGCGAAGCTTTTGCTTTTGGGTGTATCATATCCTAATCTCCGCTGAAGCAAGTGCACATGTGAGCGTAGCATGCAAGCGAAATATTGCATTTTCCAAAAAACGTCACTACTTCCTTCCACAACACAGTGACAAATTTCCACCTAGCCGGAATCTCTAGTGGGAAGGTGGAGTTGTAATTCCTTGGGAACATGGAGCCCTTAACCACATGGACCTCAGGTGGCGTAATAATGACAAGTGTAATAACAAGGGTCTGACCGACACCATTTAGTTTAATTTTAACGAGCGGCGCACTCCACTTCTATGGCATAAGTTGGAAAGATTTTGAGGACGCACTTGTGGCCTGCAGAGTGAGCTGTCAGTGTCGATTGATAAGGCTGCGATTTAACATGCCCAGATAAGTTGTGCAACTCAACGAAGCCTCTTCGTTGGCGTGATTCAAAACAAACTGATAATCGGTTTTTTAAAGCTAAAAGCAGTCGGTTTTCGTGCTAATGTACTCCAAAGCAGGATAGGGGTTAAACATTTTCGCGAGAGATGCATAAAAATGGTTATATTATATAACCGTAGACAATGCCAGTATCCGCGCTTCTAATAGAGAATGGTGAAACCGAAAGTGCCCGATGGTGTCATTTCTCGGAATAGAAAATAAATAAAAATTAGAGTGTAAGCCTTGATGGATACAAACCTAGAGGAAGGTGCATGGCGACACTATCGAAAGAAGCACCGGTTTTCTCATCCCGATTCGAAACTCTTGGTTCGGATATCGCCGAAGCCAACCAAGAATTCTGTTTACCGTGGGTACCAAGCTTGTCTCGGAGGGATAAAACGCCGACTTAACCAACGTCTGTCCACCTCGAGTCGCTGTATTCACTGTCAGTGTATTCACGGTAAATACGCATTCAAATTTCATCCGAGACAAGCTCATTCATTCATTCGTAGATGTAGAATGCGTAGCGCTCCAAAAAGGGATTGAGTAACGGTGTTCTTTATCCTTATAATTTTGCTCAGTTAACTGTGCTGTTAGGTGTTGTAGAGCAAATACACATTCGAACCGCCTCTTCGATGTCCTGCCGAAGCGAAATGTGTAACGAATCCCGCACGATCTCGCAGATTGGCTGACGTCCACCTGCTTCCTTTACTTTTTATAAAAGTGCCTCTACAACAATTGAGTCGCCACGATGTCAGGATACACATTCACAATTCGCTCATATCAGCCTTACCTTCGATTCGTGTAAGATTGGCAATCGCTGTCCTTTTCGTAATATTGCATAATGCGTGTTGTCACTCCCGGCTTCAAACGTCTTTTGGAGAAAAGCACGGACAATGGAAGATAAATCTCGACTTTACTTTTAAGGAAGTAATCCAATAGTTGGGATAAATGCAGGGAGGTTCGAGGCGCAGGCGTGCATCATCATCACTGCCATTGACAGAGTGTGTGCTACAGGTTACTTCGCTGCAGTACACATCTTGATTCGCATCCTACACGGAAAAGCGGTTACGATGAATAGCCGGAATAGAAAGATATTTCTTCATGTTCTCACATTTCTTACGATTAGTAATTAACCGAAAGGAGATAGGAAACCAAGTGAAGAACGAGCACTTGGCATTCTTCAAGCCTTGAAATTCGTTAAACCACTGTGTGACAATGCATGATAAAAAGTTTCAATCGCACTATATAATCACGCGCTAAGCGATAAGTCGTGCCATCGATCGACGATGATTCATAAAATAGCAGGGAAAATAGGGGAGAAAATCGGGGGGACTAGTAGAGGGAGATTAGGGGCGCGAAAATAGTGGAAAATACCCAGACGTCTTCTACCCGCCTGAAAACCATAGCCCTAGAGCAATCAAGGTTGCTGAACATGATTCTGATGTTGGTTTTTGAGACGTTGGTCGCCGCCAATCGATATTGATCAAATTACCGATTTTTGTGGATGTCATTTAGGCGGTTCGAAACTTTAGCCCTGGGGGTAGTCAAGGTCGCTGAACACGAATCTGAAGTTCGCTTTTGAAGTGTCGACATCGCGCCAAGCGCGCAAGTGCGAGGCACGTCGATAGACGTGACGGAGCTCTTGTTCACTATAATTTTCTAAAAATTCACCATAAAATTGCTCTTCTACTCAATATCTGGAAGCGACCTGAAACCCTATTGTTATAGCTTGATTAGCTGACATTTTGCATAAGTACTTCATTTTTCTTCCATCAGTCAAGTGCCCTGCTCACCCGTCAAATCAACATCAACAGGTTTGGATGAAAAGGCATGAACGAATGCAAACTTCGCATGCTTCTGGCTTCGACATAATCTGTGCTGATTGCAAAAGAGAATTCTTGACAACGTAAACTCTAACCTTCAAAACCCGAGATTGAATGATAGAGTTCGGGGCTAGGCGATAGCTTAGTTGCTCGGCGCAGACATCATTAGTCCGCATAAAAAGCCTCTGCTGCTCTTTTAGCTCTTGAACTCAAATGTAATTACTCAAACGCGAGCTCCGCTTCAAGCTGTTGATCAAGATTAATGCAGCGTTCTATGTATCAGGTCGATACACGTGAAATGGTCGAGTTTGTCTGAAAACTTTGACAGACAGATAACTTTGCCTGGAAGCAATTTTACTAATCGTAATAAGCACCATTACAATAAACACACTTTCCTAACATTAGTTCGGCCTCTTCGACCGACCAAAACCGGCTGTTTTTCAATCAACTTCTGCTGCTTTAGCTTAATTTCGGCATAGTCATTCTCCGCTCTCTAGTCTCCAAGAACTTGCAATGGACTACATCAGCCATTGTCCACCATTCGGTCACCATGGTCTTCGGATGGAGACTCGGTTTCGGTATCTCTTTGAGACCCTCATTCTTGTCTAGACATTGTGCAGAGCGACGACGACTGTTACAAAGAATCCACATTTCGTGGCATGCCACGATACTGTCCAAAAAGGCTCTCTTAAATTGCGCAGCCTTAACGAAACACAGGTGTTGTGCGCTTCAGCATCTCCTGGCGGTCAGTTCGTGCAGCATCCGTTTATCTAACATTTTTACTTTTCCGATCGCATTTAAGTGGCGACTGACAGTGCTGCCGTCAACGCCGCCGGAATTGTGCTGGCTCTCTCACAGTTTGACGCGGATCTACTTCCACCATGGCTTTTAGATAGTCGTCGTTAAGGAGTGGTGGCTGCCTACCTCGGTCTTCTCTTCGAGGCTTTCATCTACTGACCGAAACCTTTCAACCAGCGGCAAATTGTGTGTTCCTTAGCGAAATCTTCCCCAAATGCATCGTCGATGTTACGAATTGCGGCCGCGGCGCTGTGTCCACTGTTCTATTCAAATAAGCCCGAAGGAATCCGAATATCACGTTGAATCATACTGATGTCAAAACACCGTCAATAGGAAGCCATATAACAAAAGCTATAAATGGTTAAAAAAACAGAGAGAATGCGCTTTCAGAAACTATATACAATGCCTGAAACGGGAACATTATTATAAATAGCCAATAAAATCGAGCAGAAATTGAGGTAGCAAAATTGACCATTTCATATGCAACGACTTAATATCTCGACTCGGGGGTTCGCTGCCCCCGTAGCTTGTTCAGAGGCTGAAAAGAAACAGTGCCAGTATCTATCCTGGTCCAAATTCAAAAAGGAAGAGTTTGTATGGATTACAGCTCATTCAACACTTACTATTTTAAGGGAGCTGGATACCTTTACATTTGCCTCTCAACATCTAAGCCTTCTTGAAAAGAATCTTTTTGTGTGTAAAAATGATTTCCTAGACCTCTGTTGCTGTCTGAGAACTTTGTTAAGATCGTTCTTTGTGTAGCAAAACTTTTTCCGCAAACCTTCTCAAGAAAAATTGTATTCACTTAATTTAACATCCGATTATTTCCTATCCAAGTTTCAAACTGTCGGTTGTAATAAGGTTAAGGTATTTAATTTCGTCACAAAATTTTCCCGTTTAAATGTAGAGCTATAATTTTAATCCGATGGATATGAGAGTCCGTCATGAGTATACATGGTACAAAACTTTTTTCAATTTTCAAAAACGCGTGCTACTTAAAACTTCGCACGTTTAAGGGCTATATAAATAAAGACTCCAAGACCGTGAGCGCCTCGCACTGTCCTGATACTTCCATGGCATATCAGGCATTCGCAGCCGGAAGGAGTTATATTCACGCCCGCTGCAAACGAATTCTTTTTCAAGATACCCCAGGCTAATTAAGTTTTTTTTCAATTTTGCCAGTTTTACCTTCGTTTTTTCTTGTCTAGATTTACAGGCAAGTGGTAGCGCAATTGGGGAAACGCCGGCTGTCGTGTGCACCGATTCCAGGTTCCAGGTTCAGGTTTTACGCTAGGCCAAAAAGCTTTGTGTCTTTTCAAGATCGGTGAATTGGTATCAGAGCGGTCTGAGAATGATGAAATAATACCCACGACCAACGTCGTCCCTTACCCCTTATCCTTCTTTATGACATCATGTTTCCAAGGATATCTCGATTACCTGTTGCGCTACGCTGTTCTCCTTTCACACTTTCCCGCTTGGTATGGCCTTGATTTTCCTCTATTCTTCACTTTTTACCTGTTTTACCATCCTACGAACTACCAGATATTGGGTTAGTTCCACTAAAGCCAACCACTGGTTGTTGCGCGAGGGAGCATAGTTGACTAATGCTCAGCTTTCCTTTGCGCTTACGAGCTTGCTTCTGGTGTTAGTCGATAAGATTGGGGGCTAAAAACAGGTTTAGCTGGCTCATTGCTCGAATTAGAATCTGTTCGTACAAACTGAAGTGATTCTATTAATATTAATATTTCAGCCGATCTTCATTTCTTGGACTGATCGTTTGACAACTCATGCAGTCGGTTCTTGGAGAAGAGTTCGTTTTATGGGAGAAATAGAAGAAATATGGCGTCTACATGATCGCCGTTCTCATCAAGCTGCTTGATGTGCTCATTGAAGTAGCACAGCATCTACAAAGGGATTAACAAATTCCACACATCCACAGAACACTCCGACATAATGAAGCCTATTGAACGAGACAGCCGTTTCTTATAGGAGACAGTAGTGGGAATGCGGAAGGTAGTCCGCATAATTCGCAGGGCCTTCACCTTTTTTGCAGGAACAGGTTCTCGTCGGATTGCTCTCAGCAGCAAGGCACTCAAGTCCTTTGAGCGTCGTTCCTACTTGGCAAAACGAACTTTCTCCAAAACTGTACTCTGTTGAACACCTGTGTTCGAGGTCATGCACCATCCAAGGACGGTGGCCTAGTGTTGTTCATTATGTGTGCAGCCCTTTGGGAGAAATCAACTTCTCGATTTTAACAAGATCACATAGCAGGATGAGGACGGCACATCGAAACAGAGAGAACACAGGCTCAAATCTGCTCCTCGACACAACGGGATGTCCCGTAGGACTCAAAAGACTGGGAAAATGTGTGCAACAATGGAGCTATTTTGGAATCAAATAAAAGAAGGGTGTTTGAGGCACCTATCCAGGAACCCAACGATACCCAGCCAGCTGGATTGCAAAATGCTTTCCAATGGCTGAGTAAGCCAAAAAAAGCATGATCGTAAGCTCGACTGCAAATGCCTACCCACTATCATTTGTTGACGTAAAAAGGGTAACCGGTAGGAGACAGGGACGTCTTTTATATGTCTAGCCAGGCTTAGCAATAGCTAGCCTCCACGTTTGGTCGATGGAATGCGACTACGCGACTTTTGCCAGTCTAGGAATGGTTCCACGAATGGCGCAGCTTGTGATAGCTTGCATCACAAGGGATTAGGCTCGGTCCGCATCATCTCTTTCTGCGTTCCCGATCACTCTGTGATGCATCTGATCATTAGTTCACTCATAGCAAGACGTAACGGAAGCGTAAAGTGCTACTGAAGCACGCATTGCGTCGAAGAACCTTTTTAGGATCTTACTCCTCATTTGCTCTAATTGCAATATTAGACCCTAGTTTCCTACGATGTGAGCAGATTTTTTTGGAAAGCCAGTAAACCAAGATTAAAAAAACCCCTAAAATGGAGGAATTTCATAGCCATTCCTACACAGATAAGAAGCTGCGCACGTGGACGGGATAGCTTTACGACGTCATTTTTTTCACGCTTCTTCATGCTGCTACAGTTTTCGCTCTACCGGAGATGTGCTACTTAGCGCCCAAACAGCTTAAAAAAGGTTTGAACTGGTATGACTATCGGGCAAAGGCATTTTCACACTCTTTTCTGTGGGAGGATAGGACCTGTGATAAGTGGAGGAAACGCAGTCAGAGAAGCAGCCGGCAGCTGCGTGTATCCGATATCACGGTCCTATTTCAAATTCACCCAAGCCAAGCAAGGCTTCATTCCCTTCGGGGTTGTTGAATTGGTGCCAGACTTTTCGGGGAAGGATACAGCACTGACTTGTTCATCGGCTGACCACCGGAAGTCATTGTGCGACCAACTGGACGTTCACACTGCCTCCACGATACTCCGTAGATGTGGAATATGTGGCGCATTCCAAAAGCGATTGAGTAACGCATTCCATTATCCTTATGCTTTATTTGCTTTACTTACAGCTCTAAAGACTTTACATCAAAGGAAGCGGTAGCTAAATATCCAGCTCGTGCGATGCGCTACAGCAGCGCTAACACATTTTTCGTTCTACCATCTTCTCATAGCTGGGTCCTTATTGTGCATAGGTCCCTGTAGAGCCAGTCTTGTGGTTTTTGAAGATCTCACGCAATGCATATTAATAGGTTACGAACACTGTTCACACTGTTCAAGAATTTCTTCCAGCTCGTTGCTGCATGGAGAAAAACCAAAATAATGTTCACCATCAAAGAGACCTTGGAGTGATCGGTACCATAGCGCTGAACGTTTACGGATCAACTTAAAATAGTATGAGTGCTCCAGTGCGGGAAAGAAGAAGAAGGCTATCGGTCTTCTCCACTGAAAACCCACTACAATCTGTCAAGATAAGCTATGACCGTGATAATTGTCGCGACTATGTTGCTCAGGATGTGCCAATAACAGTTAGAGAGTTATTCACTTGAAAACGTAAACTACAAAAATTACGCAGAGGGGACTAGAGCTGTGTCCACGAATAACCGCAGCAACTTCATATCTGCATCACATTTTTCGTTGACCAACAGTATCACAGAGATCAGGAGAGAAGGGATAACGCGGACAGGCTCTAATCCCAAGTGAAGCGACCATGCTCCATTCACGGAACCATTCCTAGAATAGGCAGAAGTCGCTTAATCCCTCCGTCGACCAAGGAGACGAGGTCTTATCAAGTCTGGCTAGACATAAAGGGGACGTCCCCATCTCATCCACTTCTTACCATTTACGCTAGAAGGGTCCAAAGCGTAAGGGGGAAGCGGGTCATATATAATAGAAAGAATACCCATTCACTTAGTATGAAAGTGCAGCCTTCTTGCCTTCTTTCTGCAAAGTCGTTAAACCAAAGTTTATTATGGAATAGCGGAATTTCTTCATCAAAGGTAGCGTGTGGATCGGTTCTTGAGCGTTGTGACATTTTTGCACTTCAGGTGATCGGTTGAGGCCTTGTGACGACTACACCGTTTTCGGCGTTTTTGCATATTTTCCAGCTGAATCCTGCAGACAGTGATCTCGTTGCCATGTGTTTTACCTACCGGTTTTTAACCACAAGGCAATGACGAAACCGTTCAACATAATGATGCATGAAGGTTCAAGATTTATTATACATGGGTACAATGTGCATGAAGCAGGACTCGTCACAACACGGGCGGCGTATGGAAGCTACAGGCTCTTCACAGCTTGTTTCTACACGATCGAGTGACTTCATTTGGTATGGATATGTAGTACCCTTCTGACGAAGAATTTTTTCGTCATGACAGGTTACTCACAGTCATGGCGGCTCCAACAACGCTCTCTTTCTTTGCCTTTGTCCCCAAATGCCCGATACTGAACTCTTTCTTCGACTCTTGGATTGGCTCGAGCAAGTGGCAATTAAAGCTGCTATGCTCTGAGGGAAACGCTTGTGTATTCGGACCTTCGGGCGCCACTGGGCAGATTCAGTCAACCGAAGTGAGCCTCTTCGGTAACATGAAGTCGCTTATGAACAGATTTTACCCCCACGTCATTATGCACGACCTTCCTTTTAATCTGCAAGAAAATGGCAGCATAGTGAGCGTAAGTGTCGAAATTGCCGATATCTGAAGGGGAACGGGTCTGCTACAAAGGTAGTGAAGGTCGTGTCACTGTTTTACAGACTCCTGTGCTATTCTAGCGTAGAAAGGTTGGTTACTACAGTACCGCGCATGTCTTTTGAGTTCCCGAAAAAGCCGCTTTGGAGCGTTCCAAAGCGGCTTTTTTAAATAGCTCTCTTCAAAATCAAGCACTTGTGAAAATAAACATATATTTGAGCTCAGAAGGCCAAGCTCCATTTTTTGACGTATAGATCAATAGAGTTGAACAATGCATATAGGCCGGACATAATCAATCGAATGGGCGCGAGAGCCTGTAGAGTGACAGTTTGGGGAATTTTATTGAAATTCCCAGCCGCCCTACTCAGAAATTGCCTTAAGACTGTCCAGCTTGTTTTTGGAGTGCGCCGCGAACAATGCATATAGAATCGAACCTATCAATCGAGTGGGCGCGACCACGCGCAAATTGCACGCGCGAGTGTGTTCGGAGCGCAATAACTCTGTGGAGATCGAATCGTTTCGGCTTCGGCTCGTGGATTTTGTAGGCAGTAGAAAGCTTTAGTGGTCCGCGAAAGTGCAGCATTATAGTTTCTAAACAAGCGAAATTATAGCGGCGCGAAAATGCAGATTAGCCGTGTGTGACACGATTTTTTCCAATTTCAGTCGACCCCTGCGGGAAGACGCGGAGAGATACCGGCCTACAAATGCATGGGCGAGCAGATAGCTTAGACACTTTACGATGACATGCTCACAACTCCTCAGCTGCCTAAACCGCCTTAGCCCCAGCTGCCATTTTAGGGCGGTGGACTTAGCGTTAAAGTT
>OX375866.1:28987841-29026691 GCA_947359475.1 Heligmosomoides polygyrus bakeri | reverse complement strand
AAACTATTTCTGGATGCTCTTGAGCATTTCGGAGTATCAATTACGATTAAACATCTGAATGTAGAAGCTGCGCGAAGTTTAAGAAACCCTTTATGATTCGTACTGATGCTTCGACGTACGGTCTTAGTGCAGTTCTGACATAGAACATATAGAATATATGACACGGTTGCAAGGTCGCAAGTTAGGTCTAACTACCTCACTTTAAAGAGGCTCAACCTTTTTATCGGTGATAATGGAGATTTTCTTGATACATATTTCACTTTAAGCAACTACTCGCTTGCAATAAACTTGTTAGGTTACTCCATTCTTACCTGCCTGTTTACTCATACTGTTTATTAATTCCTTGTAGATGGTTTTGTTTGTTTGTATCCTATTCTATCCGTTACTCTCTACTGCGATTTAATGGAGTGTATGTGGTCGACCGTGGTGAATCCTCTCCGAAATCCTGCTTGTTCGTACGGCGGTCCTTTGGCCAGTGTTCTGCTATTCCCATTCCCATTCAGACTCGAGTAAACAGCTTGTAAACAACGGATAGATCCGGTGATAGTTGGTAATGTCGTGCAGGTCTCCCTTCTTGTACAGCAAGACGGACCTGCTGGTCTTCAACTGAGGTGGAACCTTGCATTCCGACAGATAGCGTGTGAAGAACCACGCCAGAGGTTGATGAGCACTGGCGGGGTTGTTCAGGTATTCGGGTCTGATCCTCGGGACCGGGTGTTGTACGTATCCTCACCGATGTAGCGTGTCGGATTTCAGGAGGGAGGCTAGAGGGGATGAGCCTCCATCCTGCGCAAGATTGCACGGGGCAGTTGGACGTGGCTATCGAAGGGGGTAGAAGCGTGGATGACCTTCTCCATAGTCTTTCTGTAAGACGAGGCGGTTCCGTCAAAATGCCGAAGAGCGGTCATCTTGGTATTGAAGTTTGCATTGTGGATGCTCATCCCAGCGTCAACAGCTTAGCCAATACTTGCGTCGACGCTGTCCATGACGGCGTCTTCCTAAAGACCAGCAAGAGAGGTGTAGAGGTCCCATTTGATGGTCGTTCTGGGACTCCTCTTCCTAAACTTCTCGGCGGCCTTCTTGACTCGAAAAGCGGAACCGCAAAGGAAGCTGTGGTCCGATCCTGTGTAGAACTTGAGGACAACGGAGACATCGGTCACGGCAACATTTGTGATTGAAGATGATGCGGTCGATCTCGTTGTGCAGCTGACCACTGGGGATTTTCAGGTCCATCGTAGGGCGGGTGACTTCTGGAATTGCGAGTTTCCATGGATGGTCTTGGCCGACATAATAAACTCAGGTAGCCTTTTACCTTGCTCGTTCCTCTCCAAACCGTGGGTTCCGATATGGAGTTTTTCCGACAACCTTTGCGGTTTGATCTTGGCGTTGAAGCCGCCGACGATCACCTTGTAGAAAGTGTGATCTTCCTTATAGAACTTCTCCAGCTCCACGTAGAAGGCTTCGACCTCTTCGTCGCGTATGCCCCAACATCCGACTACGCCGACGAAGAGGTTAGAAGACGAAGAGGAAGCGTTCTACGTGGAGCTGGGGAGTTCTAGAGCTTATTATGTCAGCCAAGACATGGAAACTCGCAGTTCCAGAAGCCACCCGCCCTACGATAAACCTGGAAATCCTCCGGTGGTCAGCTGCACAACGAGATCGACCGCATAATCTTCATCCGCAAATATTGTGTGACCGACGTCTCCGTTGTCCCCAAGTTCTACACAGGATCAGACCACCGCCTCCTGCGCGTTTCCAGTTTTTTCCCGTCAAGAAAAAAAAATTTAAGAGGAGGAGCCGCAAAACGACCATCAACTGGGACCTCTACACCTTTCTGGCCGGCATTTGGAAAGATGCCGTCGTGGACAACATCGACGAGGAATACGACCGCTTCGTGCACCACCTCCGCGGTAGTGCTAAGGGAGCCGAGAGCTTGAAGGACACCAAAAGACGTCTGTCTCCGGAAAATCTCGAGCTGATACACCACCGTGGAGCAGCAGGAGCGTCGTGCAACTACCAACTGACGTCTGTGCTTGCGAAGCTATGCTGAGCGGAGATAAAGGAAGATCTTAAGGAGAGAAGGGTGAAAGTGTTGGCTGAAGCTGCTGACACTGGGATGAGCATCCACAATGCCCGCCGGAACTTCGCCAACTTGAAGACCAAGACGACCGCTCTCCGACGTCCTGAAGGAACCGTCTCGTCTTACAGAAGGACTATTTAGAAGGTAACCCACAACTTCTACCCGGATCCCTTCGATAGTCACGTCCAACTGCCACATGCAATATTGTGCAGGATGGATGTACCGTCCCCTCTGTTCTCCCTTCCGAGATCCGACATGCCATCTCATCAGTGAAGAAATGTACAGCACCCGGTCCCGACAAGATCAGACCCGAACACCTGAAGAACCTCCCGCCAACGCTTATCAACACACTGGCGCGACTCCTCACAAGCTACCTGTCGGAGTGCAAGGTTCCATCTCAGTGGATGACTAGCAGTACCGTCTTGCTGTACAGGAAGGGAGACGTGCACGACATTGGCAGCTATCACCCGACCAGCCGGCTGTCCGTTCTCTACAAGCTGTTCAGAGTGATCTTGAATAGGATTAAAAGGACGCTGGACGAAGGACAGCCTTGCGAACAGCCAGACTTGGCTTGGGGAGCTTTCAAGAAGCCGCGAAGGAGACGAAGAACGTCCGATTCCGTGCTCGTCTATTAGGCTCCACTGTTCTTCCTGCCCTAACATACGCCGCAGAGACCTGTGCTATACGAAAGTAGGATGAACACGCGATCAGCGTCACGCAGCGTGGAATCGGGAGGACGATGCTCGGAATGACCCGACTCGCGCAACTGAGAGAACACCTCCAGAGTTCCGAGGTTGGTCGATGTTGGAAGATCAAAGACGCCTGAGCCAAGTTGTCAAAAATTAGGTGGACCGGCCACGTAATGCACTTAAGAGACATCCGCTGGACGAGAACTTTAACGACTAGGTTCCGCGAGATGTCAAGGGCGCCCACCAACGCGTTAGTCGGATTTCTTCGTGAAAGCCCTGAACGACCGATATGACGCTAGTCGTGTCCCTCGAGACGAGGAGGATCCATTGGAGCACTGTGGCACGCGACAGGGACGAATGGAGACGCTGCTGGCACCCGCTCGAGCAAGTTGATGATCAGCGGAACGACAGATGATACAGGTGAGGCGATACACACGGGTAGCTAGTCAGACTGCCCGATGGGACGGGACGAGATTTTTGAGGCGGCCTCGAAACGCCTTACCACGTACTCCTAGTCTACCGAGTGCAAGCCTTGGCGGGGCCGACACAATTACAATCCGGGCAGTCACGGACACATCCACGCACACTGTGCATGATCATGCCGCACCCACGCACAAGGAACGCGTCGATCCGACACAGCAGGAGCAGCGAGTTCATCCCCTGCATCCTACATGCATCTCTGGGCAGTACACGGTCGCGTTTGGTTCGCGGATCACTCCCCTACCCACAACTCAGGGACGCGCCACGTTGCCCTGCGACAGACGGCACTAAATCCCTCTTAACAAGAGAGCTCGAATGCTCTCTATGTTAATAAATAAATGTTTCGCAACGGTAGCCGGTGGCTTCCGTGACTATCCCTGGACGGGACTCAGGTTTCTTGTCAAATTTCTCCGATTTTTCTCTACTTTGGAACCAGGAAGGTAGAACAAGCAAGGAGTTTGTGTCGACAGGTACTAGAATTTCAAACAACCTTGGGACCACATGTGTTAATCATCTAAAAAACCAAAAAAACAACCACAGACTTCGACATAACATTAGGCTATTACCTTCAAAGATGATGCCTAGGTTTTTAAGTGAATGCATAGCTTTGGTTTAAACAAAAAGGTTTCTAATCAAACAAAATCAGCAAATGAAAAGCTAAGCTGACATTCTAATAGGCTCTAGGGTATGTCGGCAGGAGAAATTAAATGGAGTAGGAAATTTCTGGTGAAAATCATTTTTAAGAATCTGTGAGTTTTCGACTGGGAACACATGTATGGTAGGAAGTGTTACTGTCGAAGTAGTAGGCTCTGTTCGAAAAGATTATCAGTAACACAAGCGACAATGTGTTTGATCGTTGACGTTTAACCGGCGCTTTAACTAGCTAACCGCGGCACAGCTCTACGCCGCAAGTATGCTGCCGGCCTTGGAGTGCTTTACTCCTTGTTTCTCATAGAGGCAGAACTCATGTCCACATAAGAAACGTCTGACTGCGTGACAAGTTATGATCCTGGAATTTCTCTGATTCATTCTCCAGGAGCAGCATATGACGGCAGCAGCCTTGTTTTTGTGGGAAGAGTAGAGAATCAAAGCAGCAAATTTTTCTATGTTCATAGATCGCCTTAGAGAGGAGGACAAAGCGGCTTAGTTACACTAAGCAGTGAGAACAAGTAATTCAAACCATATGCCATACATCCACTGATTGTGTCATGGAGAACGCCTGAGCTTCACAAGAAAGGGTACAGACATGCAATAACTATTTATCAAATTATGATTATCCCAGATAATATGCAGTCAGAGTCGCAAAACACATACTGTGCTTCTCAGAACAGCCACTTGGCTGATCTCCGGCAAGATAAGTAGTCGTAGGAGGAAGACATTTAGAATAATGGGCAAACTGTAGCGCAATAGGGCACCTGGTCGTAACCTTTAGATAAAATTTTGCTGACAAATGGCAGCCAATCCTTCATAGTCGTGGTCTTGGATTGCAGAGTTGATTGAAAAGCGGCATAGAGGGGTTGTCGAAAAATATTTTTTGTACATGATAAGAACTCATCTTAGCTGACTTGATATGAATCTCAGCTTCATGGTCACGCAACCTCCAGCTTTGATATGCGTTATGCTCCAGATGAATCCGTTGCTCAGTGGAGCCTGCTGCGGCGCTCTTTCAAGGCCAAGGGTGAGACGTGTGAAGCACAAGGAGAGCCTGAGTTTTCAGCGCAGGTGACTCTGACGCCTACAACTACAAACTATGACTGTAGTCGCTTTTCCTCGCATCGGGATCTCATTACCTCAATATAAAAGACTTTTATCTAGTGCGCTCAGTGCAATTGCGCCCACTCTGTCTTCACGTCACTAATTTCTCGGACCTTAGCACTGGAATTCAATTCAGACGGTTCTGCATCGTTCTTCTCAAAAAACATTTCGCTCTACATCCGCCCCCGTCTAAATTCAATGTTATATGCATAGGAGGAGCTAGGAGCTAAAGTGATAGTCCTTCCTAGTAACGTACAGGTTCAAACAACGCAACGCATAGTACATACCTGGCCTCTATTTGAAGGCCTGCGCAGATGCGAGCGGTGGCCAGGCAAAGCCACTTCGGTTACCTTTCCCCTCCGTCAATCCTGCTGTCTCAGCAGTGGTGTTGAACATGTAGACGCCTTCGGCACCCCAAGATAGAGGTGAATTGTTGGGGAAATAAATGATAACCAGCAGCGGCGAAGAAGAAGCTGCTGAGCATCGACATCGCAGGTGAATAAGAAAATGCATTTCAATGATGCGATAGTGGCTGCATATAGTATGCCTCTGATGGAGAGTTCTTTCGCGCTACTTTTAGTGGGATCCTTGCCGCACGCACCATGTGACCCATGAAATTTTAGGAAGAGTCATGACAATAAGGATGTTGTTGGCATGCTCCACATGTTAGGGAGGAGCAGTGACGCCCTCCATCTGCATTAGAGGCCCAAGGTTCGACGTTCGCCCAAACGAACTGATTCTTTTGTTTTTCCGATTGTTCGATTATTATCCGGCTGGATGAATTTCACAGCTCCATAATGATAAGTACAGGTTAATTATATTTAGCCAAAATATTCGGCAGTCAGTCCGCTATCATAGACAACTAATCACATCCAATCTAATTTTCCCTTAGGATGTGCAACGCATTCTTCCTCGACGCAAGATCTTTACCACTTTTCATACATTTCTCATTTTAAGGCGAACTTAGCTGCTCTAAAAACGCCTTTGTGAGACTGAGTTGTCGACTTCACAAAAAAGGATTAACCCCGATAAACATCAATAAATGCATGACAGAGTAAGAGCTGTCATTCATCTTGAGATGGATCTTAGAAATAATCTAATAAGTCGGATCTTCTAACCCACGCGACCAAACAAAAATGTGGGACGGTTCTGTTCACCGAAACTAAAATAGCTAGTAGTAAAAGACTTTTATTTTCTATTAAAAAACATAAAAACTGGCACATTCGGATTTTACCTAATTGGTTTCTTCTGAGTTGCATTGCATTATAAGTACTATCAACGAGTCCTATACAGATCTTATTTACAGCCTCAAAAAACTCAGAAGGGTGTTCTTGGTTTTTGGGTTCTATTATAACTCACATTTTAACCTAAAAAAGCCTCTCAGCACTCGATGTCATCAATGCTTCAATCAAAACCTAAGAAGCTTACTAAGGTGCGCATCATGGTCATATAGTGCACCCTTTGTTTCGAAAGTTCCAAGATTCGCTTAAATTTCTCAAACTTTTCGATGCAAGTATCATACTCGTCATGCAAAAAAGTGAGCTGTCAGGCTGACGACACTCTCTTCTTTTCCTAAGCCAGGCTGCATGGGAAAAGAACGTGGCCGACAGCTGACTGAAGTATGCGATGACTACGAATTACGCCTATGGTATGCCGGTGACGGGTTTGGGGCAACTGTCAATGATGTGATTTGCTGCAGTGGCGGACGGTGCAGTGCTGTCGCGGAGTGCAAGGTTGTCAACTATCGTCCGATCTGCCCACTGTCCATAGTCTACAAGCTGTTCACTCGAGTCATCTTGAATAGGATTAGCAGAACGTTGGACGAAGGACAGCCATGCGAACAAGCAGGATTTCGGAGAGGATTCAGCACGATCGACCACATACACACCATTACGAACCTCATCGAAGTGTCTCGAGAATACAAGCTGCCGCTGCGCCTTACGTTCATCGACCTGAGGAAGGCATTCGACTCCGTCGAAAATGAAGCGGTCATCGACGCCCTGCTCACTCAGGGTGTTCCTACTCAGTACATCAGAGTCCCTCGAGAGCTCTACAGTGGATTCACGACCAAGATCTCACCATTCTACAACGACGTCCTCATCGACGTAAAGAGAGGGGTTCGGCAGGGGGATACCATATCCCCGAAGCTCTTTAGCGCCACCCTCGAAAACGTCATGCGCGAACTAAATAGAATGGGAAGATATGGGAGTGAAGGTCGACGGCCGGCAACTACATCACCTTCGCTTCGCTGACGACATCGTGCTAATAACACCGAGTGTCTGCCAGGCGGAGCGAAACGCTAGCCGACTTCGATCATGTATGTGGGAACGTTGGACTGCAGCTGAATCTTACGAAGACGATGATCATGAAGAACGGACGAATTTCTGGGTCTCGCTCCACAGAACGAATATCTACGAATGTCCCAGCTACATGTGTTTGGATTGCGAAGTCAGCGTGGCCTAGCGCCAGAGCTGGGCAGAACGATACGAGCGGCTAGGGGTGCTTTCAAGAGCGTCGAAGAAGTCGTGAAAAAGACGGAGAACGTCCGACTCTGTGCCCGCCTATTCGACTCCACTGTTCTTCCTACCCGAACATCACGCCTCAGAGACCTGGGCCATACGAAAGCAGGATGAACACGCGATCAGCGTCGCGCAGCGTGGAATCGAGAGGACGATGCTCGGAGTGGCACGACTAAGTGAGAGAAGGTCTCCGGAGTTCCGAGCTCCGTCGTCGTTCGAAAATCAGAGACGATGTCGCATGGGCTAAGTCGTCGAAACCTAGATAGGTAGGCCATGTAATGCGTTTCGCAGACACACGCTGTACGAGAGCCGTCACCGAAAGGCCTCCGCGGGATGTCAAGAGAACACCAGGACGCCCACCAACGCGTTGTTCAGGCTTCTTCGTGAAAGCCCCGAAGTGACGCTGTTCGTGTCCCTCGAGCGAGAGGATCCATTGGGGCATTCTGGCACGCGACAGGATGAATGAGGACGCCGCTCGAGCAACTCGATGATCAACGGGGCGACAACTGATGCAGGTGATACGGTTTTCCATTGCTTGTTATCCTTGCACACCAATTATTGTTTCAATGATTTCTTCAGAAGTTGTAAAGCATGCAAATCAAGAGCACAGGAAGTTAAAAGGAACGTCGGGGATGCCAATAAAGTGCTGGTCCCATATCATCGTTAAAACCCGTGAAAATTGAAGCTGTTCATGCCCTTCAAGCGACTAGTTACACTGGGCTACTCTGGCACGCGATACAGTACCGCTCCTGTCTTTTGTTTTTTGGGCGGAATAGACGGAAAAAACTGCTGTTTCCGCCGCTTTTCCATAATTCCCTTCAAATTGCTTTGATAAGAAAATAATTGCAACCATCCGAATCCTCTCTAATGATCTATCCAATAATGTAGGTAGCATTCAGTGGTACATAAAAAATTTGAATCGGTGACCTGTATAGTCTCGACGGCGGCGGCCTCCTTTCGCCGCTCGAGATAGTTGCCCCCACAGGGAATATCTACCTAGCTTGTCAGAGTAAGCAGTTTTAAGCAAATTTCTCATCTTCTGTGGTACGATCTGAATGGTGCATATTTTCATAGCTGGTAAAAAATTATGATCATTTTGATCTACTTCGTTGTCAAATTTTCCTTATCTGAGCCGCCAGATTTTTGGATATCGACCGATTTCATGAGCTACCACCTTGTCTCGGCCTCGACCATGAAAACCCAAAGTTCAGTTTGTTGTCAGTATGCTGTGCCAGACGAGGTTTTTATGTGGATCTTTATTATTGCGGCCTGACGTTTCGACTTTCCGTCGTCTTCAGAGGCCTGAAAGTGGAGCAACAGGTTTATATTTGCGCTCTACTCCACCAAGCGCCTTAGCCGCCCTAGCATTTTCGACAAATGCTTTCGACAAATGCTAGGGCGGCTAAGGCGTTGGTGGAGTAGAGCGCAAACATGTTGCTCCACTTTCAGGCCTCTGAAGACGACGGAAAGTCGAAACTTCAGGCCGCCATAATGAAGATCCACCTAAAAACCTCGTCTGCCACAGCATACTGACAACAAACTAACTCACCATGCCGAGGTTTCAAGAAGAGAGAAGCTGGAAACTGTTCAAAGTTCACTATTCAGCTGAGCTAAGGATGATCCGGGTGACCTTATATGACCCCCCCCCCCCGATGCCTAATGCCGCCCAGTACACTACCGCCTCTGATAGGCCATTGTACTTCGGCTTCTTATTGATTTTCTGCAAATAAGAACTCGACTAGGTTTTTTTTAATTGAGGCTATCACTCATAACCATACAGTTTTCTAGCACCAATGCGTCATGGTGTACTATTTTATTTAATTTTGATTCTAGTTTTGACCTACATCTCTCTGAGATGCTGGTACATTCCCTCAAAAGCTTCGCAGAAAAAAGAATTGAGAAAAATGAGAAAATTAAAAAATTAGCTGCCTCCCTCAGCATCTCGCGGCGTAGAGTACATGCCTCATCCAGAAAAAACTAGCTTTACGAAAACGTCAAAGGTTCGGCCCAGTTGGTTGCGTTATCGTCACAATGCGAGATGGAGTAGTACAGTTGATTGCTATTAATACTGAATTGGAAACCGGGATTTTTTGCAAGACTTGTTCGGGAAGGATAAAACACTGAGCTTTTCATCGGTTATTCATCGAAATTCGCTGTATTGTCGAATGCGTGGCACATCCCGAACAGGGCTTAACTGAAGCCGACCTTTATCCTTTTATTGTTCCACTAGACGTTCAGCGGCCTAGCGGCCACCAAACGGTTGGTTGGGGTCTTCGACCCCAAATCCCCGAGAATAGAACCACACCAAGCTTCTTCCTTTCTTCTTCAGGCCTTCTTAGTTTTATTACAGAAAAAAACCTGTTTTACTATATAATAGATTAGCGCGGCGGGGTATGGTAGGGCAGAATCTTCAGTGCTCCTATGATGCCGCCGTCTATCGCACGTACGCGATTTATTCCCCGAAGTGCCCGTTCTCTACGTGGCGAGAGACAAATCATTAGAATCCCAATCTAAAGTGCTTAGAAGTCTGATGAAGCACCATTAAAATTAATCAGTATTGGTCGATAGGTCGCCACCGTTTACTGTCCGACAGAAATAATGCTCCTCCCAAACCCATAGTCACTCTCCCCAACCCCCCCCCCCGTCCCTTTCCCTGCTAATCCTTGCCTACCCCTACCTATGTGTTGACAAAGAGGGAGAGTCAAGCACGCACATGTGACACTGAGTCCCGACTAGCGTGTCATCACGTTACCACGACGTCTATGACATTATTTCTGCACCCCGACACACGTGCCACGACTTCTGACCCATGTTCAGAAACCCAACGCACACTGGACGATATTGAGCAAAAATACTGGCTCCCTTATTCCCCTTCTAGTGGTCTCCGTTGTTGATCCCCTGTTCACTGGACACTGGTACCCCTCTTACTGGTCCCCCTTACTCGGAATCCTCATGCAACTTAGACGCCTGTGGCACGTCTTCTGAATCCCTGCGCACGTTGGACCACGTCTGCAGCACGTCAAGCTTCACGGCACCCAGTAAGTGAACACTTTGTTCAAAACTTTATACAACTCTCATTTTTTAATGGAAAAATAGAGCTTTATAGCTTTTTTAACAAACAGGAGAGCGGCAATTTTTTAGTGCCAAAAAAGGGACTGCGCCATGCCCTCATCTAAGACGTCGCGATTTTTATTCGATTGATAGCAAAATTTTGGTTTTCATGGCGTTTTGCGCTTACAAACGGTTATTTAAAAAATACACCTATCCTCACTTTGTTGCTTTATGTAAACAGCATATCAATCAAACAAAAATCGCAACTAGCTTTTCGAGTGCATGATGCAATCTGGTCTTTTAATGCATTATATGATTGCTGCTTCGTTGCACTTTAAAATAAAATTTAATTGATTACTTTTTCTCAAAAAGAAAACTTGCATAAAATTACTCCACACATTCGTGCAGCTTAAGTAAAAAATTCAAAAAAGGTTAGGCTAAACTTTTTTGAACAAAGACTGTTCAAACCGCCTTCGGGAGTCTGTAGTTTAACCTATAGGAATTCCCCCTTGTTTCGATTTGTAGGACGTTCAGTTTTATTTCAAAGTTTATATGCCAGCTTAGAAGAGTGTCCAATTTGACGTGAAAGGTGTCCAGTTCAAAGTGAAAATGGTGTCCTGGGTGTCTTAAAAATGTATGCGCTGTTTGAAAGCTGATGACTTTGCTCACAGTAAAAGTATTGAAGAAGTTAAGGGCTGTTATGAAAGCCTAAAAAACAGAAATTTTCTGACGTACGAGCGGCTTGGATTACGCCATACACTCGTCTGAAGCATTGCATTTTACGCTCGATTGACTGTGTTTCGCTTGAATACTTGTCACAAATTCTCCTCAATGTGGCCGTCTCGATTGATTTGTGCTTCTCTATATGCTTAAAATTTAAAAAACACTAATGCTTGCGAAAAATATAGCGTGTCCTAAAAAATGCAGGTACTATTAGAAAGTCCCTAACATTGTTTCTATTGAAGCTTTTGAAGACGTTTAAGACTCAAGTGAAAACGCAGTGTAACGAGATTGCTGCGGCGTGCGAATAATTAAGATTGCGCCATGCCACGCCTGAATTCTTTCTTTTCAGATTCGGTTGGTTGTGGAGGTGGTGGAGGTGGAAATTTGTTGCTACTTGGCCAGATTAACCTGTGCTGTGCTTCATTTAACGTTTTCCGCCGCCCAGTAGATGCAAATAGGCCGGTTAACCTCTCCATTAAAGTTGAATGTTGTTTCATCAGTCCACAGAATCCGTCTTAGAAAATGTTGATCCTGCTCACATTTAAATTGTGCAATCCATAAACCCACACGTCACATGTCTTTTACGTGATTGTCATGTTTTAAGCGTAAAAGAAGCAAGAACAGGTAAATTGGGCCAAGTAGGAACAAGACTGTAACAAGCATTCAGCTCGTGCATAATCAGTCGAATGTGAAATGCAAGCTTTCAGGCGAAGGATGGCGCAGTCTAGACTATTTTTACGCCGCTGAAATCTCGTCAACCTTTGCTCTCATATGAGTCGTAAATATCCTC
This sequence comes from Heligmosomoides polygyrus bakeri, assembly GCA_947359475.1. NCBI lineage: Eukaryota > Metazoa > Nematoda > Chromadorea > Rhabditida > Heligmosomidae > Heligmosomoides > Heligmosomoides polygyrus. Next base: position 29,014,604 of record OX375866.1, on the reverse strand, counting down.
AAAAGCTTCATGAGCGGCAACGTTAGAACCTTTCAAACAGCGACTGCATTTTTTGGGATACTGCGTATTTTTCGCAAGCACTGGCGTGTTTTTAAATTTCAAACCTTAGGAAAAGCACAACTCAATCGATAGGCCACTTTGTGAAGAAATTATAACAAGTATTCGGCGTAACAAGTATGCACAACAATCAATTGAGCGTAAAATGCAAGGATTCAGACGAGTGCATGGCGCAAGCTTTTAGGCAAGTATACCGGCATCTTAGAGATATGTAGGCCAAAACTAGAATCAAAATTAAATAAAATAGTACACCATGACGCATTCTGTTGTGCTGGAACACGGTATGGTTATGCGTGATAGCCTTAATTAAAAAAAAACCTAGTCGAGTTCTTATTTGTAGAAAGAAAATCAACAAGAAGCCGGAGTACAATCGCCCATCAGAAGCGGTAGTGTACTGGGCAGCATTAAGCATCAAGGGGGTCATGTGAGGTCACCACACTGTTAGGCCGGGGGCATACTTCCATCGCCGCGATGCCATCGCGGCGCTCAGTTCATGACCATTCCGCCGCACGCGGTCGAATAGTCAAAGAAAACCTCGCCGCGGCCGCCGCAACAGTAACGGTCGGCATGCGCGATGGCTTCCCGCGCCCATCGCGGGCATGGCATACTTTTTCGCGCCGCGCGCGGTGTTTAGCGTTTGGTCCTGGACGGATCGCCGTCGCGCCCCATTGCAGAGCGATGGGCGATGCGTCGAGCACAGAGAAATTCAAATTCTTTCGCGTCGCTCTGCGAAACTCATCGCCGCGATTCCATCGCGGCGACGGGAAGTATGCACGGGGCCTTAGAGCGGCGGTCGCCCTAATCGTGGGCTCCGACCATACTCCACAGTCAAGCGAGCAAACATAGAATTTCAGAAAATGGTTAAAGTAATGTAAAAGTTTAGAAACTAACATTATTCGACTCAGAATTCACTGGGGATATCACAGGTTGAGAATGTTTTCCATTCTAGAACAACTTTTTTAGCCGAAATTGTGCTGGAGCCACTTAACGGCTCCTATGTAGTTTGGCCGCTTGCTTACATGTGTTGCAATCCAGTGCCAAGCCAAGAAGACCACAGGTGGATGGTGACAGAGCACTGCCGTGAATCTTTCATTTTGCGATCCATCCTCCTGAAGGCGAAACTTCTATCGTCCACTTGATTTGGCAAAAATCACATTTCCCATCAACATTTGACCCTGTAGGTGGCCTTGGCAGCCGATAGTTTTCGAACCGCTTTATTTTTATCGCTTTCTCTAAGCTATCTTGCGGACCATCCTTAGCTCAGTTGAATACTGAACTTTGAGTTTTCATGGTCGAAGCCGAGAAAAAGTGGGAGGTCATGAAATCGGTTGATATCCAAAAATCTGGTGGCTCAGATAAGGAAAATTTGACAACGAAGTAGATCAAAATGATCATAATTTTTACTTTTTTTTCATAAAAATATGCACCACTCAGATTGTACCAGAAGCAGAAGATAAGAAATTTGCTTAAAAGTGCTTATTCTGATCAACTAGGTAGATACTCCCTGTGGGGCATCTCGAGTGGCGAAGGGAGGCCACCGCCGTCGAGACTATATAGGTCACCGAATCAACTTTTTTTATGAACCACTGAATGCTACCTACATCACTGGATAGACCATTCAGAGAGGATTCGAATGATTGCAATTATTTTTTTATCAAAGCAATTTGAAGGGAATTATGGAAAAGCGGCGGAGACGGCGGTTTTTTCCATCTATTCCGCCCAAACACGAAAAGACAGGAGCGGTATTGTAGCGTCAAATGAAGGTGCTAGTGGCGCTCGTTCTTACAAAGCATTTTCAACTTATGAGAGATAATTCGGAAAAACTGGTCCAGAACCAAACCACAAAATCAGATGCGAACCTGAAAGCATCACGGTAAGATTAATTAACTCTACGATTCAACGATGATCTATGGTAAATTTTCCTTTTTCTTTGCATGCCATATGCATGCGGAATACATGCATCAAAACATGGATCATAGATCCATATTTTGAATTTTCATCTAATTCTGTCATCCCTAACAGGGAAAGGTTCCCAACTCAAGGTGAGCTTCTGCAATGTTATTTTGACAGGATGTAGGGCCCTGAGAGCAGAGTCCAGAACTATAGTCAGTTTTTGCTGAACGCCTTTTTAAAGGCCTGAAAAAGGGGTCTGAAAGCGTGTGCGCAACTGTCATCTGCCCCTCCAAGGTGTGCCTCGGTAGCGCAGTTGATAGGAGGGACACCTCATAGAAGCAGTTCTATTAATGTTCTATTAATGGTTCTATTAATGTTCGAGTCTGCGTACTACCAAAGCTTTTGCACATATTAGTTTGTTGTTATTACACATTCTCATGCTCACAGGAGTCAATTTTAGACCACCATAGTATTATGGACCCGTGCCATATCGGTACATAAGTGTGCTAAAAATATCGTTCTCACCTGAAGGTGTTGTCGGCCGACTACTTTCCACCTTCACACTGGATTTCACTCCGACAAGGAGAGAATTGCGGTTGCTATGCAATAAAAGGACTCTTGGAGATATCGACTGTCAGAAAGAAGAGGCTGTTCAAGTTAGAGGTAGTATAATGAGAACAGGACTCTTCTGTAATATGTCTGTCATACGCGTGGGTGGCAGCTGGGTAAGTCGATGTTCACCAGGACCTTTCTCTGCACCGGATTGCGCGTTCAACGGAGGTGAAGTGGTCACTCCTTGTCAGGGAGAAGATTGTTCCTCACTGGCTTTTGTAAGATGCTGTTGGTGTGACACGCGCTTGTTTTTACTTGTTTCATAGATTTGTACCATAGCTGTTGACTAGAGAGAAAGAACAAGACAGAACTTTTTATTTCCAGAGAAATGATATGGTGCAGATTGGCAATGTTGGAAAACTAACACACATGAAGGCACAAATAGGCAGCATTGCTTTGTTGTAAGCATTGGTGGTCTAAAATTGACTCCTGCGAGCATGGGAGGGTGTAATAACAACAAACTAATATGTGCAAAAATTTCGGACTCAAACGTAAAACCCCTCTGGTGTGCTCCTATGAGGTGTCCCTCCTATCAACTGCGCCGCCGAGGCACAACTTGTGGAGTTGTCGAGTTGTCGGGTTGATGGTAGTTGCGCGCGCTTTCAGACCTCATTTTCAGGCCTTTAAAAAAGCGTTCAGCAAAAACTAACTGTGGTCCTGGACTCCACTCACAGGACCCTGCATCCTCTCCAAATAGCATCGCAAAAGCTCACCTTGAGTTGGGAACCTTTCCTCGTAAGATCTATTCGGAAGTCTGCCGGCGGGGCAACGGTGCGCATCTTTAAATCACATATTCCCCAACTTTATGATTTGCTGTAGTGTTCCTTCTTTCTATAGACTGGACGTGGCCTCGAAATTCATCGACAACTAAAGCAAATGTTGAAATAGTGTAGTTCCGCTGGATTTTCGCTGTTGCGAGTGACACTGTAACGCTCTTTGCGCGGTGGCTGGTGTGCCTGTAGTCAATGTGCAATAGTCGTCAACTTACCGGTGCGACATACTTCATCGGGACCCTCGTGAATCACACGTGCCGGTAAGTTTCTGGCAAGGAACCGCTTAGGTTAATCTATGGTAGCAATTTACAGACTCCTTCGATGATGAATCTGGGCCCAGTTTCGCTAAGGACGAGCGGCAGCGAAATCTCAAACAGTACATCCTGCGAGATCGTCTTCAACACTCCGTTTCCGCATCCTCTTTCTGGCAGGTCAGGAATGCTAAAAAATGTGGTTGGTCGGGTAGTTTTCACGAGTAACACTTCGAACCGTTATAGGCCTCTGAAGAGGCGACGTGGTAGAAACTTCAGGCCGAAAAGCAAATCCACAGCCTTAAAAGAGAAGTATTGTTAACACTTTGAACAAAGACCATGATGCTAGGAAAAGTCACACGTCTTCACGGATCGTGTTTGTTCGGTCTTTTCTTCACCTCTATGATTTATCACTGTGCTCTCATATGTCCGTATGAATTAATTTCACAAACCCTTCGAAGTAGGTAAGTAGATCTAATGGTACCATCACATACCAAGTTGTGAGGAAAGTTCGTTCAGCTTTCGCAGGTGATGTTTAAGAAGCTATAACTACACTCAGCTGAGACCTTTTCACTCAAGCCAAGTTATTCTGTTTATTTGTTAGTTTTTTTTCAAAAATGCTTCATATGTACATATTTAGTAATTGCTGCCAGTTCTGTCTGGCTGTTAATAGGTTTCAATCGGGACAGTGTTCTAAGTCATATACGTACACACACTTGTTTGATAATCAGCTTTACTGACACAAATAGCGGTTAATACACCTTATGTCTATTGCAATATGACCTTCAGAGTTTGGGGTATATTAGTGAACCACATTTGTAAGGACATCTCGATAGCAGATTCGTTGTCCTGCCCTTCCTCTGGATTGTTGGTAGTGTTTATGTTCCACTACAAACATGTGTTGGCGCATCTTTTGCGTGTTTTACAATAAATAAATCTACACATGCTTTTCAATAACACTTCTGTTGTCGTACGGAGAAGCTTAGATGGAAATGGGAAAAATATTGGATCAGATAGGTTGCGGATCATCAAACTGCCATGTGTACCATCCTAACTCAACATTCTAGAACCATACCCGTAAGAAAAAGACCAAAATTATTACCTGATGAAAATTCCTATTCATCTCCTTAAACGTCTCTCACTAGGGAAGGGTTTTGACCTCCCATGGAACTTCTGTCTCACAAGGGAAGGGTTTCGACCTCCCATGGAGGTTCAAGTTGAGATCAGGATCATTAGAAAGGGCTCGGAATGCTGATTACGAATATGGGCGCCAGGATTGCAAGATGAAACTCCTGTGGGAGTTATGACCTGCCGGAGCTGGGTGACCTGGCCGCATTCTGTCCATGCGGAAGAGCTTGCGCGAGAGCGATGAGTTATAGGGGCTCCGTAAGAACTACCGTCATCTGCGGGGGTGGCGCAGGGGTGGTGCTCCCGCTCGTCACGTCTGACGTTGTCGGTTTTGCTGTCGGTATTTTTGCACATTATGGTTTATCTTCGAAATGATCTTTTATTTTAAATTATGACAAGCACTTAATAAAACAGCCGGGGAAGCATAACTATTATAACTGTCGTCTGGCACCCCAAATTCAGCGAGAAGAATGGAGATCACCTTTGCTGGAGGAGAAGGCATAGTGAGTGAAAAAAACAGTAGATCAACGACATCATGGGCTTCCACATCAATCAAAAGGCAGTACATCAACGACATTTCGGTATTCGTCATACACACATTGTTTTACCTACCTTTTTGCTTCACGCATTTTTTATCTTGTTCCATGAACACCAAGGTTGTTAGAAACATCTCCAGTTGTTCAATATAAGATTTGGTCTCTATTTGTGCAAAATAGCAAATAAAAATGTCACCATAGCAGTTTTTTGCCTTCAAGTACTTTTGCAAACATGTATGATAGTTTCCCGCCTATTTAATCAGACACGTGTCATAATTCAGAAGAAAGAGTAATTTCGAAGATGAATCATGATGTGCAAAAAATGCGACTGCGATGGGACCGAACGGTCACACGTGACGAGCGGGGGAGCAGCACCCCTGCGCCACCGCCACAACTGGCCGCTGATTCTCACGAAGCCCATATGACTCATTGCTCTCGCGCCAGCTCTTTTGTACGGCCAGCCTGTGGTCAACCCACCCAACTTCGGCTTCGGCAGGTCATTCAGGTCACTCGCTCAGGAGTTTCATTTTGCAATTTCGACACCCATATTCGTAATCAGCACTCCGAACTTTTTCTAATGATCCCGGTCTCAGCTTGAAGTTCCACCGGAGATGGATCAGCTGTAAGTTGTTAGTTTCATTTTGATCAATTCGTTGAAGTAGAGTGTTCGGTCGTAAGCGCTCAGCCCTGAAGCCTGCAATAGAGCTTGGCGTTATGTCGCCTTGCCGCCATTAGCAAGGCGTCTGCCACATCCCTCGGCGGTAGCACTTCTCGAACGTTTGTGAAGTTAATGAAGTCGCAGCTCTCAGCAACAAATTGCAGCAGAGCAGTGCAGTTCGGCATAACGCAGAAACGAGGATTGCGGCTACATTTGCAAGACTCGGAGCGGCAGGCGGCAACGCGACAGCCATTCCTCGGCGCGGCTCCCACCACATTGCGGGTGCGGGTCCCAACACAATAGGAAGAACAAGAAACCGAACGCAGTGCGGTGTCGCAAGACTCTGTTGCAAGCCTCAGCATCACCACTCATCGGCCTCCCTCCCCTAGGTGGGTTAACGAGGCACCCGATTGTCACACTTTCTGTCGCTGCCTAACTAAAACGATTTTGGAGATACGTAGTTCTCTTGAGACTACGTGATGGACGCTTTTCGCTTGCGCTTCTTTTAGAGATTAGAAACGTGGTCTGGCGCCACACCTATTACCTTTAGAGGTTTTTCGTTTGCCAATTCTATAATATTAATTCAACTAGTTTTTATTTTTATTTATTCAATGGACAGTAGAAGCTACGTCCGACGCGCTATCACCTTTGCTTGCAGTCTTCACATTTTCCTTTGCAACCGTTAACTTATGAGTAAGAATGAGTTAGAGGTAGCAGTTGCAATAGAAGCAAGCAATTTTACAAAAAAGGAATCACAATTTGGAGATGTCAAGAAATCTTTTGAGAAATTTAAAGTTGGAAAGAGCAAAAGTTTAGGCACCAAAAATGAGCAATATTTTGATTGGCCGACGTGCCATTTCACTTTCATGTGCGCTTATTGCGCTATGAAATGAGCACTGACATCAGTTTCCTTTCAACCAAATATTAGGTGGAAGCTGAAATAGTACATACTTTCGGTTTGAAATAGAACGCTTAGTGTAGGTTCAAAGAACCTTCAAATCCATGCAGAAGTGAAATGTGTGGCGCACTCCAGTAATTATTAGATCGCCGACGTTTATTCTTTATCCTCTTATCTTATCCATCAGGAACGAAATAGAGAAAGCGAGGATGGAGGAGGGGGGCGTCTAAGCCACCTTGTGCGATGGAGATCGCCTCTCTTACATACGTAATAAGAGGGCGCTAAACCGTTGGCTGAGCTGCAAAGACAGACCAATTCGTCTCAACAGTAGTCTGGTCCCAAACAGCATGAACTTCAGATTCTTAGATCACACCTGTTATTCTGTGTTTGAGCAGTTTTCGGAAGTGTTTTATAAGATAAATGGACAACAAGGATTTACGCCGGATCTAATAGAGCATCTAACACCATGTTTTAGATGCAGAGAAAAACCCGACGTGGGTGGCCAGAATAGCTGCTGGGATTCAGTGTGATATTCTTCTTTACTAACAAGCGAAGAATACCAGGCGCCAGATTCTTCAACCGCTTACCGCCCTCTAAGGTGAAGATACAGCCAAATACCGCTGCTGATGAATGTCATATCAGGGGGTAGAGCATTTTCACCGTTGGAGGGCGGTAAGCGATTGATGAATCTGACTCTAGATAGACTTGGCGCTGTGAGATGAGATGTAAATCATTATATGCGGCTTCGAGCGCTGATGCCATGTGTTCCGTGTCTGTTAAACACATCAGGGAACGGAGCCTGGACCATTATCAGTTTGCCGTCTTACCAGGAGTCTATCTCAACGGTAGGCCGGGAAGGCCCAAGAGTTGTATAATATATGGGCAGAGTCGCCTCGCCCTGGGAAGTAACAAACTGCAGGTATCTCTACCCCAATACAACTCTGCGCAGAGTTAGGGACGACGGAAGTTGGGCGTTTCCGGCGTATTGATTCTCGTACTTCCCAGCTGACCGACGCGTGCGGGATGAGGGCTCGTATCGCGGCCAACCGCAGCGATAGGATGGCGTCGCGGGGAACGACGGGGACTCGCGAGCGAGGGTTCGCAGGTTTGGATCCCGCGGACTGCGTTAGTTTTGTACTTTTGCAAAGCCCGTGCATTTTATGTATGTGATCCACCTAGTGGTATTGTAGGATGTTATCCATGCATTTACATATAACACATGCTTCCAACTACAGATTAGCTCAAATGCTTACTTCGACAGAACCGAGGCACTTTTCCACAGCAATGCCACCTGCGATGTACTACAAATCGTCTCAAAATAGCTGACGTGATATAACTATAACTTCATACAAAAAAGATTTACAAACAAGCAAGCTTTTACTGTAAACATTCTACTAAACATTTTAGCTAATCTGTAGTTTGAAGCATGCGTTATATGTAAATGCATGGATAACATCCTGTAATACCCCTGCATGAAAAGCATGGTCTTTGCAAACGTGCAAAACAAACACAGTCGGCGGTATCCAGACCTGCGAACCCCCGCTCGCGAGTTCCCGTCGTTCCCTACGACGCCATCCCATCGCTGCGGTTGGCCGCAGTACGAGCCCTCATCCCGCACGAAAATACGGAAAAATAGCTGGAAAGTACGTGAATCAATACGCCGAAAACGCCCAACCTCCGTCGCCCCTAACTCTGCGCAGAGTTGTATTGATGTCGAGATATCTGCAGTTTGTTACTTCTCAGGAAGAGGCGATTCTGCCCCTTGCACAACCCTGGGGTCGTTTCGACCTACCTTTGGGATCGCGTCCTCCAATCACAAGAGAGCGAGATCATGTAAAATGGAAACAGCGGCAGCTGTCGAGCAGCGGGCTTCGATGAAAAGAAGAGCACCGAAGTAGGACGGGATCGGTTGCTGTTCGACTCTTCTACGATGGGACGTTTTTGCACCTCCTAGGAAAGATCCCCACTATCAGTCAAAGCGCTCTGCGTAAAGTTGCAATGAAAAGGTCGCTAGAAGGGAAATATGATTCACTGGTACTACTTCGCTTTCGCGACTCCAGACGTCGAAGTTGCTTCAGCTAATCATCGCCTAGAAAGGTTACATATGACCACCTATCTTGTTTTTGAATTCTCGGTTGATTTCGGTGAGCTACTGCAGGTATTGTTCAGCATAGGCGAGTGGCCCTAACTCACCCATACCTACCGTAGCCCACAGTAATCAGTCGAACATTTAAAAGCTAACCTCATAGCGCTACAAGTAATCTCTCTCGGCGAAGTTGGGCAAAATCGCTGACCATGCGCACACTCATCCAAAACACATCTCTACATATGGGTTTGAAAAGAGTGCCTTAAACAGCCCCTTTTGGTGAGGAATTTTCCGATCCCTAAGTTGTTAAAGATATTGTTGCCGATCTGTCTTCCAAATTATGTGTTCATCAGCTGTTTTCTTTGCGCTTTGGAAGGAATTTGTTTCTTGCGATACCCCACGTGCGGTACCCTTTACCGTCTACCTCACGTACTGCGCAGCTCGCCCATCATGCGAACTGCGCAGTACGGGAGGTAGAGGATAAGGAAGGTACCGGCGTGGAATCAGAAAAGAAGAATTCTATACGGTCAGTGGAGGAAGATAATGAATAAAACACTGCTTAGCAGCGAAGATCTTCCGGAGTCGATGAAATGGAGGTGACGAAGGAGAAGGTAAATTTTGCAGTTTTGTCTCACTTGGAAGTTCTTTTGAATTTACAATATTGTCCAGATGAATGATCCAATAATGCACTCTGCTCTACTGAAAGCGGTGGTCGCCCACACTCAATTATAAGCACTACATTTCAATTCGTCTCGTCTTCAAAAAATTTCACTCAAGGGGTTGCTATTTAAGGCAGTGGTCACCCACCCTGGGTTAGTAGGGCCATGGTCATTGATTTCGCCCAACCTTCGCCCAAAAAGGTTATTTAAGCCGCTGATAATTAATATGATATGAGTTTGTTTTAAAATTTTAGATTGATTACGCTGCGGCACAGAATGAATAAGAGTCATTCATGCATGCTCCCCAATACATGCAGTAACCCACCGAATTCAATCGAGAATTTGAAAACAGACATTACATACAAGTGATCATAAATAACCTTTCTAGGCTATGTCCAGGTGAGGAAGCTCTTACACGTCTGCAGTCGCAAAGGTACAATAGTACCTGAACGTCGTATTTCCCTTCTGGCGAACTTTTCTGTCGCGATTTTGTACAAAGTGCTTTGGTTGATTATGGGGGATCTAATCGGGTGCATAGTCGTAGGAGATGCCTGCACCTGATACCAGGTTCATGGTTCGGAACTTCCATCCCTGCGCAGAATTGGTACTAGACTTTTCCTGGAAGGATAAAGCGCTGACGTGATCCTCGGCAGGCCACCGCAAGTGTATGGCCAAATACGCACTCACCTCGTCACCATGACATTCCGTGGAAGCAGAGGCCGGATTCATCAACCACTTACCGGCTGTAAGTGGCGCAACTAACCACGAAACCCGCCATTGGGCCGATTCATCAAAACGTGGTTAGTTAAATCCGGCCCCAGATACGGCGTATCCGTTACTAGGCTGGAGTGCCAGGTAACCGCTACCGGGGTGCAGCGGTTGCGCTCCACGGCTAAACGGTGACCCAGTCGCAATGAGTTGGGCTCCTTCCCAAGTGATCCATAAACTCCCGCACAGCTGCTGATTGTTTTCCAGCGAACGTATTGTTTCGTTTTTCCTGTTGTAGTGGTGTTTGTGTGACCGTTTTTGTTTCCGTGTATCGTTTCGTGTGGCATATTTTGGTTTTCCTTCTCCAGTTTCGAGTATTTCAGGACTTTTCGCTCCAGTTTCGACGTCAGCTGTATTGATGGAGCACTCACCAGTGCACTCCTCAATGAGTGCCAGCACAGCCTGGGCGTCGAACGCACAACCGAATCGGGCAGCGCACGTCTGGAACAAAATATCGAAGCAATCGGGTAATAAAATTTGCAAATCGAAGGAAAAGGAGAAAAACGACTGCACTAGACACTCACCAATGCACTCCTCAACGAGTGCCAGCGCAGCCTGGGCGTCGAACGTAATAGAACCGAGGTCTGAAACAAAAAACGGAAGCGATCAGTGAGTAAAATTCACACATTGAAACAAAAGGAGAATAACTGCGTGTGTTCGAATAGCGGCAAATTGGGTCGTGAGGGATCACCCCTAATCAGCGGCAGAATTGAGCGCTTCAGTTCACTACTACATTAGAACTCGCCCATATCGCAAAAAAAGCTTCAATAAGGAAAACTGTCCGTCGCACCCGACCCTACAGTGCACTTAAACCGCCCAATTCGGCCGGAGAGTAGAATGTGACCCCTCCCGCCCCATTTGCCGCTCTTCGAACACAGCAGCTAGATAATAATCGAAAAATATAAAAACATTTCGACGAAAAGCACCGCGGTGGTGCATCGGCGGCGTCTTTTCGATCGTCCCGTGACGGCTGTTGCGTGCGGCTGCCGTTGTTGCGGCCAACACACAACAGCCGTCATTTTACCACAACGCCATTACTAACCGCGAGTTTGATGAATCAGAACTCGCGGTTAGTGAGCCGCTCACGGATAGTAACGGGAACGGGTGATAAGATTTACCTCCGTTCTCGTTGATGAATCCGGCCCCAGGATACGTGGCGCATCCTAATAAAGGGATTGAGAAACGCCGTCCTTTATCCTTGTCATTTTTTGATGGGTTTAAAAATGTCGCACTGCACGAGAGTCGAGCCACAAACCAATCCGCCTCACTATGCTGCTCGTCTATTCACTGCTCCCCCCTGTTCGACAGCAACAGCTGTCATATACTTGCTCAAATGATTTCGCTGCAACCGTGTTGTGCAGCAACAAGGGAAGGTTTGAGGCATGAGCTCAACGGCGAAAATAAATGTCAATGTGAGAGCCTACCACCCTTCAAATAATAAAAGTGTTTCACTTTTCCTGAGTCCTTGTACCTATGAAGCTAGCGATCGTCAAATATAACGCTGGAATCGCACGATCAGTTCGTGCACACTTGCACGAGTTGCACGTAGTGTGTTGAAGATGCGAAGGGTGCTTGGTGCAAGTAGGTGGCACAGTGGAGGGTGGTGCAGCCTCGTAGGAGTGAAGTCGGGTGTTTGACTCCTCTATGTCTCGCGGTTTTTCCGTTTTGTGTCATCAAGTGGTTATAGTGGTGTCAAAAATCATAACGATAACATCAATGACCAAAACATAACTGAACAAACATACGTGTAGTGATCCGCAAAAATTGCAATAGTAGATTTACATGGATGCCAGATACTCATCTATGAAACCTTGAAGTTAACAATCTCCAAATTTAGAGGTATATTGTATGATCTCCTTAACCTTCTAAGCTCGGCTCCAGTTCTAATGGCACTTTCTTCTTATAACCAATATAATATTCTAAAATACTAGGTCAACCCCTTGTGTTTGACACTGTCAGTCGAAGTACCACATGGGACTTATTCCCAATTGACCAGACAACATTGTGTACTACACATTCGGAGAGGCATTGAACGAGAGGAGTCTTAATCAATTACAATGCAGGTAAAACGAGGGGCACTACGTTTCCAGCTTACGCCTGGGGGCACACGATGGCCAAGTTTAGCATGTCTCCAAGGCATAATAATGGAGAGCACGACGCGCAAGCGTCGGGAAAATCGGCTCTCAAAGAGCAGTCTGCCGTCCGTACGCTGTGGTCTTCCCCCCTGGATCACGGTGTCGGGATCGGAGGCGAGGTGGCGGAAATCGCCCAGGGTTTGCGTGTGGAGAGGAGGTGAGAGTAGCTACATACTACATACAAATGTGGTCCACTTCCATGGAAATCAAGCGTGGGGCTATCTAGTTCAAAGAGACGTCGAGGTACCAGAAAGTTGTGTGTGCAGCGCACACCATGGTGATCCGAACATCTACACCTGGTGCATGCCGCAGCACTCTGGCATGTCTCCAAGGTATAAAGACCTATGCACTTAGTGCATCTACCGAAACAGTACTAGAAAAGTAGGAAACAGACTATTATTCGTTTAGTTCTTACCCATAATAGAAGAATGTTCTTAGTAAAAGCATAAGGTCTCTCCCGGAACTCTTCAGCAGGGAAGAGAGACATTAAGTGTAATAAAAGGAAAAAACTCACCTATTATCGGATAAATTCCACAAATAAATCCATAATAATAGAATATTCGGACTGTCTTACAACTTGTCGAAGGGAATACCACATCCCACTTGTCCTTGTCTTCGTGGATTATTGGAAAGCGTTAGACTCTGTGGAAATCAACGCCATTCTGAACGCACTTTTGCATGCATGGTATACCATCGCTCTACATCCGACTTCTCTACGAATGTTTCTCGAACACATCGACTACCATCCAGTTGTTCGATCGCAGGCTTAGAATTTCTATCGGGAAAGGAGTACGGCAGGGAGACACGATTTCTCCTAAGCTATTCACAGCGGCACTCCAGAATGCCATGAAGGGCTTGAACTGGGACGATAAAGGCTACTTTGTGGACGGTAAACCGATCAGCAACCTTCGCTTCGCCGACGATATTGTTCTCACCTCCACCAACACGGCAGAATCGAGGAGATGTTGTACGAGCTCAATGTGGCAGGTAAGAAGAAAGGATTGGACATGAATATGTCCAAAACGGAATTTATGGTCAACCGGTGTGACACGAGACTCCTAAGGTTAAATGGAGTGGCTCTACAACAGGGCGACTCCTACGTCTATCTGGGAACAGAGCTGAACATGGGTAACGATCTCGCTCCTGAAATCGCCCGCACGAGGCGCGCAACTTGAGCAGCTTTCAGATCGATTCGCGAACTCACCGATTACGTCAAGGGTGCCGGCCTCATGTCCTCGATATTTAAAGCCTCTGTATTGCCTACGATGTGTTACGCGACGGAGACCTGGCCCAACACTGTCTTCTGAGGACAAACCTTCGTCAGCAATGGCATGAGGGCCTACGAAGCTCGGAGCTAAGGGAGAATTCGCAATTAGCAGATCTGCTGCAGTATATGAAGAAGTCCAAATATAGCTGGGCCGGGTACCTGCTCCGACGAAAGGACGATAGATGGAGTCTCTGTGTCACAGGATGGCTCCCAAGAGACCATAAGGGACCACTGGGACGACCGCCAATGCGATGGGCAGACTCATTCTCATGATCTTTCAGAGAGCGGAGTCTGCCTCACTGGATGTAAGCTGCCAGAGATCGAGCGGTCTGAAAGAGTTGTGTTCCCCGCTGAGAAGACCTACAGCCGACAAAAGGACTATCAAAGTATCAAAGTAAGTAAGTAATAATAGATTTAGTTGTAGTAGTAATAGTAATAGTAGGAGTAGTAGTAGACTAATAGCTGTAGTCGAAGTGAAAGCAGTAGCAGAAGTGACTTACGATTAGTGTACCTACCAAGTTTATGAAGGGCACGAGCCTTAGGGCTCCTTTTACACTCCCGCCGCGCCCCGAGTTTGACGCGCCGCTAGGCGATTGCAGTTGGAAAGGGTGTGTATCAGCGACGCGCGCCATGATCTTCTGCTCACTGTGGTGCGTGCGCCATGAAGAATAACGGAGAAGACGGTCCATGAGTCAATGAAGGACCAAAACAGGAAGGATTCGTCTGGCTGGTCAACGGAATGCATCTTGTCAATGTTAGTGGTGGGGTTCCTATGGGGAGCGACGAATCCTCTTTTATTTTGTGATAGGATTTCTGGGGGAGTGAAAATTCTTTTTTAAGGCTAGGGTAGAAGTCGTACGCTTAACCTACAGTTGAAGCTTGTGAGGGTGGTATTGAGTCGGATCCCCTGCAATCCAAACTGCACTAAACAACCCTTTATTTTGCAACATGTGCGGGTCCAAAAATAGGATTTCTGGAAGGTATTCATCGTTGAGAATCCCTCATTATTCCCTCTCAGGGGCAATTCCAGGGTCACTGTGCACTATGCATATCTTTAGCGTAGTAGGTGAACCTTCGCGAATATCTACAAATCTTCATTCCCTTCTTAGGTTTCTTAAGGTACGGATGACTAAGGTCATGGGTCGTCGCCCAAACTCCAGCATAATACAAAAAACGGATGACAGGTTCGTGATTAGCACCGCAAATAATCCAACTAGGCGAAGTTTGGGCGATATCGGTAATTGTGACCTCGACAACCTCACACGCACGAACCTACCGTAATCGGCCGTAATTTCAAAAGCGGATATCATGCTCTTCGCCACCCCCCCCCCCCTAAATACCCCCGCCCCCCTCCTCCCTCCCCTTTGGGCGAAGCACGACCAAACACTCCTCGAGCTCTGGAGTTTTGAAAGCACAATATTGCCATCATTTTGCTACATCATAGCGAAATGATTCATCCCACTGGAGAAATCTCCACACTGATCTGCCGCAGCTCGCGCCGCGCTGCGCCCTTCCCTCCAGCTGCGCGATTCGTTGAATACCGTAATCCGAAATTCCGTCAAATATGGTGTTTTTGGGGCGGCGGAGCAGTCAACGCGGGGGTAAGGTTAGGAGGACTAAACGTAGGGCATCGAGGTGCTAGGGAAGAGGGGTCGAACTGAAGACACCGTTCTGTGTCCTCCATGCCGTCATTTTCACGGAGGATGAGGGGTTGTACGTCCTAACCACCATCCTATAGCGGGGACCAGCACAAGGAGAACATGTTCGGCCTTTGACGCCGATACTCATGGATGACTCGAGAAGATGGCGCACCCAAGCTTATCAGCTGGTTCTTTGTGGTAGAGGATCGTCTGCTCCGGGATCAAGTGGGGCTCGCGATTTTCCTTGAGCAGCGAAGCCCATTCAGAAGATGAAGATCACAGGAAGATGAAGAACTGTGTCAGGGCGACTAAACCGTTGGGGTTCTGCTGTTGCTTGCATGATGCTGTAACAATTGTTATTTTTGAAGAAGAGCCATGCACTCTATTGACCTTTAGAAAACGTGCTGTAATTGAAGTGAGAAGATTGTCGGCTAGAAGATCTCGTAAGCCACGTTAATTGAGAGTTTCCGGGCCCGCTTGGGTGTTTTCTTATTCCTCATATTAAGACCACTCTTACTAGGTAAGACTGATATTAGTTGCTTGGATGAGAGAAGTATTAGCCAGAAATGACCAATGAGCAAATCAAGTTCTTACTGAGCTTTCCTAAGCGTTTTAGAGGTTTAAGATTCTCACCAGCAGCAAGCACGTGGCGCGGTCGCGTCCCGTTAATGTTACAAAAGCAAGATTACTGTGTTACAGAAGCAAGATTACTATATGCTACTGGCGCCGAATTCTTCTGTTATTGCCACTTCCTTAGCCAGCTTCATTGTCTAAGTTCTTCTCTTTCAGGCTAGTCGTTATTATGAAACCGATTATGTGCGCATATTGTGTATGTCTTATTCTACTAGGTCGTTAACTAAGTTCTGTCGTTTTTTGACCTCTAGCTTCAAATGTAAATATCTTGACGCGAACATAACTTTATTAGTCGAAATAAGAACCATTACAATCTACACATCTTTGCCAACGAGATACTAGTTTAGTTATTTTAGTAGCGTAGAACTCCGGAGATCTAGAAGCGATGAATTCTTCGAGAGCATATCCTGCATCATGTCGGTTCCTGAAGTATTTTCCACGAAGGAAGCCGTCGGGATGTTTGAAAAAATGGTAGTCTGTAGACGATAGGTCGGGCGAATACGGGGGATGGTCGTGTGTTTCGTATCCTAAAGAATGTAGTTTCTGCCTGGTGATCATCGATACGTGGAGCCTAGCGTTGTCGAGCAAAAGTATCGGTCCCCTTCTGTAGATCAGCGCTGGGTAGATTTGCTGAAGCTTCTTGCGCACTTCGTCCAGCTTCCGATAGTACTTTTCCGCCGTGATTGTTTCACCAGGTTTGAGAACGCTAGAGTGGAGTAAACCGGTGGCACACCACCAAACGGTCACCATCACCTTTACCTGGTGCATATTCGGCTTTGGACAGTGTTTAGTGCTTCGTCAATATCCAACCATTGAGCACTTCGTCGTTGATTGTCGTAGATAATTCATTTTTTTTGTCACAAGTCACAATTCGCTCCAGAAACGGGTCGTTTTTGTTGCGTAGAAGGAGCGCTGACGATATTCGCAAACGGCGAGCTAGAAGGGCGAATCTGCTCTCGAAGAATTCATGGCTTCTAGATCTGCGGAGTTCTATGCTACTAGAATGAGTAAACTAAGGTCTCGTTGGCAAAGATGTGTAGATTGTAATGGTTCTTATTTCTCCTAATAAAGCTATGTTTTAGCCGAGATACTTACATTTGAATTGAAGTTGTAGGTCAAAAACGACGGAGCTTATCGTTAGGTAACGACATGATAGGAATGGTACACTCTGCGGAAAATTCATGCTGTATTGCCGCTGCTTGGAGAAAAGCGTCTATTAGGCGGTCGATGGGGTCTACCGTGGAATCTGCAACGACGGTCGCGTTTCGAAGAGCTGCGCAGTTCTTCTAGGGTTAGACATTGGTAGGTCTCAAGGACGTGACTCCAATGAGACGTCGCACGCTAGCCGTATGCGACGTTGTAGCGCTAAACTGCGGACATGTACCGCGTCGTTGTTGAGATGGGTCTCTGAACGATTATGCGACGACCTCGGTGCCGTGGAGCACGAAATCTTGTGAGGGTTGCAATGAAAGATAGGAAAAGAAACCGAAAGTGAAGAAACTTAAGAGCTCCTAAACACAGTGAAACAGAGGAGGGCATGTTGTGTTTCCTACTTCTCTTAGACTCCGGCTCAGAACCCTGAAAATCAGATCAGGTATTCTAGTTACATGAAACACTGAGTGCATCTTGCCATCCTCTCTAAGCAAACTGCTTAAACAGCGCCCATAACGTCGCGACCTGCCGTAACCGCCGTGCGCATCGTCTCCACTGCTAGATCTAGACAACTCGTTCGAGCTCGTCGCGCAACTGCGCGACGCCCTTCCTTTGTTACAAGCTTACTTTTAGTCTTACTGTACACATTGTTTCTAGTTTTACTAATATATTATCTTTGTTAACTATTATGTATTCTTGCGTGCCTCTCTTTGTTCTTACTGGTGTTGTACTATTTGGTGTCCCTGCTCCCCTGCTGCGTTTTTTCTTGGAACGTCGTGAACCGTGAAGTACAGGTATATACTACATATATATATATACAATATATATATATATATATATATATATTGTTACGCCGGGGTGTTTCACCCGGGGGCTGGATGTCTAGGGATGTGGCCTGAACCGGACAGGAAATCGATTTATTAGATCCTTCTACGGCACCAGCAGTGGTCGGTCCGTCCGCCTCTGCTGTGCCCGCGCTCCGCTCCGTACCGGCCGCTCGCCAGGTACCACCGAGTCCAGAACGCTCCCAGCCGACCGCTCGCGGCCTTGACACTATACTTATGCTCTCCCAAAAATTTCGAATATTCGAATGGTTTCGAATACCGAATATTTTCGAGCATTCGAAATCGAATATATTCGAAAAACGCGATTTTTCTGAACATTCGAATTCGAATACATTCGAAAAACGCGATTTTTTGAACATTCGAGTTCGAATACCTTCGAAAAACGCGATTTTTCGAATATTCGAATTCGAATATTCGATTCGAATATTCGAATTCGAATGAAAAATCAGGCTGTATTATAGACATGATAGAAGGCAACACAGAAGAGAAAAGGGAAGCAATACATAACGGATCCCTTCCTGGTTAAGCACGAGGTTTTTATCGACAGGCATCTCATACACCCCATGTGAGTCATAAAAATGAGATAGAGAACTTACACGTAGAACGATCAAAGGGCTTATGGAAGCGTCTAATTTCCTTGCTTACTGGAATGCGAATTTTTCTCAAAGGAGTACTAGTGTTTTGTTAATTGCTGCTTATGAGGAACAAACGAAAGGTTTACAACACATTTGAAGGGAACATTATCTGGTTGAGCCACTGTAAGCTTCTAGGTCACTTTAAAACAATCCTTTTTGAAATTGGTGGCAGACTGACTGTTAAAGAATTTTCATGAAACAATGCTTTTGCCTAGCGGCAGCTAATGAAGGACTGACGACAAAGTACTACATGTAAATCTGTAGCAAGTCTGTCCTGCTCATCTACAAATGTGAAATATCACACTGTCGATTTTGCGGCCACAAAATGTATTACAAGTAGCTAGGAATAGGCTACCCATGAGGGCCAGTCTCATTTCGTTCTGGTGATTCACCCAAGTAAGTGGTATGAATAAATATTTCTTATTTGCGATGAACTTGTGACGCCGCCTCCCGACGAAGCAGGACAAACGCTGAAGAAGAAGAAGAAGAAGATGATGATGAACTTGTGAATGTAATTATTCTCCAGCCAACATAATGATAAACTACGGTAAACATCAGAAAAATAGATCGATCGATAACATCCGGCCGACATACACTGCCTCCCCTTTGTGAAGTCCGTCATACGGCCAACGTATCCATGCGAATCCCACTCCAAGTGGCCAATTCAGAACAAAAATCGATAAAATCGATCGATAACATCCGGTCGACCTACGCCGCCTCCCCTTTGTGAAATCCGGCACACGGCCGACGTATCCATGCGAATCCCACTTCAAATGGCGAATTCAGAACAAAAATCGATAAAATCGATCGATAGCATCCGGCCGACCTATCCTCCTCCCCTTTGTGAAGTCCTACCTTGTAATGTGGCTTTTGCGGAACTGTAGTCGTTGCAGAAACGAAATCCAGAAGCAGAGCATTCAGACCACGGAGGAGCAGAAGAGCATAGCATGACGAAAATTACAAAGCCGACTTCATGAGGTACTCTTCTGCACCAGGAGACACCCGACGTGGCAGACGACAGAAGCGCACCCTGTTGACCCTCACGCCCATCCTGCAGACATTTGCTAGCTTGTGGTCTCAGACTCTTAGCTGCAGCGTGAAGGACAAATAACGTCCGTTTGAAACGCCGCTTGAACCATCATTTTCAATTTTTTTTGTTAACAATTCCTACTCTTCCTCGGCCGCTTTGCACAGGCGCAGTAATAAATGTGGAATGCTTGGTACCTCCCAAACAAGAATTTACCTTTATCCTTCCTTCTGCTGTCCTTCATCCTTTACGTTATTACGTTTACGGCAAAAATAGCTTCCAGAACTGCTTGAGTGGAATGCAAAACTGGTCCAGATCAAACTAACCCTTATGTCCATACTCTAAGATCTAAAAAACGTCTGATAATATAGGAGCGCGCTAAGAGCTGTCGATCGTCGATGCGTCAGAAATTACTGACAGGAACAGGTGCATAAAATTAGCGTAGAATAGGTACACAAAATACTGGAAAATATCCAGACGTCTCCAGCGAGCGCCTCAATTCAGAAGACCATGTCACAGAATGATCAGGCAATCAATATCGGTTGATACCATCCATATTTTTATCGGTGAAAGTGGTTTTCTCTCAGAGTTCACCAATCGGGGTGGCGACGATTACTGGTCCCCGATCGGTCATACACCACTGCTGCGATTCTCCGTGGAAATTTTTTTGCAATTCAACATTGTAAGACGTTGTGGAAGTTCTCCCTCTTAACAGGAAGGCTTTTCGGGAAGTGACTAGTACCGATGAGGCGCTCAGTATTCGGGCACCGAGCCACCATCGTACCACAGCTTTGATTCACAGACAGAACCGTTTTGGCGACCCAAATTACCCAAGAAACCCACCAAGCCTTTTCAAAATACGCCGATACACAAATTCATGTTGCGCATTCGAATGACACTTTTCGAATACTTGAATAATTTTTGCTTTCTGGGAAATTGCGAATATGCGAAAGGTTTCGAATACCGAAAATTTTCGAGCATTCGAAATCGAATATATTCGAAAAATGCGATTTTTCTGAATACTCGAATTCGAATACATTCGAAAAACGCGATTTTTTGAACATTCGAATTCGAATACATTCGAAAAACGCGATTTTTCGAATACTCGAATTCGAATATTCAAATTCGAATGAAAATCATTCGAATACCTATTCGAATGGGTCATTCGAGCATAAGTATACTTGACACCCGACCAGAATTGAGCCCAGCGCGCCCGGGCCCCTTTATATAGGTTTGCGAGGGAGAGAAGGCCGGCCCCCTAAGTGGGCACGCGCCGCCTCCGACTCTGAATGGCCGGCGCTGGGCACAGGCGAGGCGGACGGCGATCGATCGATCCCGCTGCTGGAAAAACACAGAAACACTGCAATAACATACAGAATTACTAACAGAACACCTCATAGAATAACACATTTAACCTACAAATACACAAATACACAACAAAGATCACTTCTGCGAGGCCTCGCGCCTCGCCCATCCTTCACATGCCGCCCCTTAAGGCTGGATCGTCCCGATTCAGCATTACCGACGACCCCTCTCGCGATTGCGTCTGCGGCCCTGAGGCCCGCCCTCTGCTCGCGTATGGTCGTCGCGGTGATTCTCTCGCCCGTTGGTAGTCCCACTTTTCCGTGTGTTCCCAAGCCCGCCATTAGCTTGTACCACACCTTCGGGTAGATGCGGCTCGCCAGATGTTATCTCCTTCCGCAGAAGTTCTGGATCTGGCATCACGAACAGGTTTGGGCGGCTCTCACCTCGTCTTCGTTGAGCTCTTGCGCCTTTGTCCTGTCGTCGCCGCTTCTTCTGCTCCGTCGAGGCTGCTTCGAACTTTCCCACCTTCAAGACATCGCCAATCTTTTGTCTCGCCTTATCCAGGAACTCTACGACCTGACGTCCAGTGAGCGACGTCTGCCTGCAGCGTAGGTCGATTTCCCGCCAGTTGGCGGGATGGGTATGTGTTGAGGTCTCCAACACCTCCGAGTAGTGGCAGCATACCACAGCTTCCAATCGCCTCTCCAATGCGCTGAGGTATTTTGTGAGCTTTGCGCGCACCTCGCCCATTGCTGTCTTCACGTCATCGACCTCATCGCCGTTGACCTTCGACAGCTGACGCTGAATGCTCTCCTTAGCAAGTATCCGTCGTCTGACTGGCTCCATCTTTATCGCCCTCTTACGCTGCGTGTGGGCTACACGACGTTGAGGAATAGCAGTAGCTGCAAGAGCTTCTTCCTTGCTTTTCTCTGAGACTTCCGGAGGAGATAAGCGAACCTTCCTCGGAGCTTTCTTCCCCTCAGGTTTTTGGAGAGACATCGCTTTTGCACCATGACTTGGCTCCGCGAAACGAGCTCCTTCCTCCTACGGGGATGGGTACAAACAGTCTGTCTGCCGCAGATAGAGTTGACAGAGTTGGTGGATCTCGGAGCGGCTCCTTCCCGACATGCGGTAGTGGTTTGCCTCAGCCATCTCTGTGCCTTCGTACGTGCGCATCACCTCCCTCTCACGAAACATCTTTGCTCCCGTAAAGGAATTCGTCACAGGTACCTGGGTTTGGTGTTGAGCTCCTTGCCCTTCCGTATCCGAAAGGATCTCGCCAGAAGACCGCAGCACTCCACCTTGCCTCATTTCGTCACAACGTGGCGAGACACCCTTTGTCTCCACCGGCTTCAGGCATAGCCGTTGAGCCACTGTGACAGTCTTAGAAGCTTTCAATCTCTGCTGCCGCACCGCAGCTTCCTTAGCTTTTTCTTCTTTGTGCTGGTACCTCCTTCCGCTGGACACCTCTACCCGACCTCGCCACGACTGGACATTTGGTGGCAGGCTCCAGCCTAACTTCTTCAGTGCACTCGTGCCTAGCACGATCACGTCGTCACCTCCGACCATTACAAACAAGCCGATCCTATGCCGCGTGTCCTTGCTAACCTGTATCGTTAGCCTAGCAGCACCTTTGAACGACATAGGGTTGCCTGAAGCATCGTAGACCGCTTTGCTCCGATCGAAATCTATTTCCTCAACGTCAGCGTTAAGGTCGTACCCGTTCTGCAGTGCATCCACAAGCATCTGCAGCGGTATGACGCTTACCTGCGAGCCAATATCCAAAAGGGCAGTACGCGTCATGCCAAACAACTGGACCTGCGCCATGGTTTGCGCTCCTACCAGATCTTCGTGGAGACCATCCACTTTGCAGTGCATCCCGCCCTTCCTTGGCCAGCGCCTTCAACGAGAGGAGCTGCTGTAGCCCTCCGAGCTGTTCCTCGAGCGTCACACATTGGGCCTCGATCTCTTCGCCCGTGCTTTCCAGCAGCTGGTTCTGTCCTTTCTTAGATCTCGCCCTGGTGCTTTGTGCTACCTTGGCTGTATTGCTCGCAGCACGGCTAGGGAGCTTGAGACATTGCTGCCTATGTCTCTTACCTTCGCGGACCCCTTGTTGCTTATGCCATCTATCTTCGCCATGAGGCGCTCCATCATCGACTTCATGGCTGCAAGCTGGTCCGCTTGGGATGGTTCCTCGAGAATTAGTTTCTCGATCTCCTCCACAGTCATACCCGAAGCGGTTGACATCTGCAAAACACCGACGGACTGCGTTGTCGACTTCCACTGTACGTCACGATTCGCTCACGGCTACCCTCGCGAATCCTGCAGCAAAGACTTCACGCAGTTGTAGCACGGCCCGTCAACCGTGACCACTTACGCGCGCCGACACCAGAGAACCGACAGCAAGAAGGCCCCACCGCTACGCTTCGACACGAACCGCAGGACGAACCTCTGCCAGAGCTCCAGCGAAGACGCCGCGCCACACGCTCTGGTCAGCGGTCGACACGACCTGCTACACTGCCCAGTCTATGGCAAGATTCGCGCCGTATCCGCTCCTCGCGGCTTTCAGGCGGTAGGGTTATCGATCCTCTGTCCTTTGTTTCGGCCCCCATGCTACGCCGGGGTGTTTCACCCGGGAGCTGGGTGTCTAGGGATGTGGCCTGAACCGGACAGGAAATCGATTTATTATTAGGTTGTAACGAAACAAATGGCACTGAACCACTGTAAATTTAAACAGTTAATATCTCGGCTTGTAGGCAAGTTTATTAATCGAAATAAAAACCTTCTGATTCCATACATTTCAATGCAGTACTTCTCTGCCGTGATGGATTCACCGGGAGGGAGGAAGTTGTGGTGAATAATTCATAGCGAACACCACCATACTGTCACCATTACTTTCTTTTGGTGCAATTCCGGCTTCGCAAAAACCTTGGGGTTCTCATCGCTCTCCACCCACTGTGCCGAAAGTCGCCTGTTGTCGTACATTATCCATTTCTCGTCACAGATTACGATGCGATCAAGGAATGGTTCCGTTTCCTTCCGTAGAAGCAGTGCGGACGAAATCTCATATCGTCGGTTTCTTTGCTCCTCAGACAGCTCGTGAGGCACCCATCTTTCCAGCTTTTTGGTCCTTCCAATTTTCTTCAGATGCCGGGCAGCTGTGTTGTGACTGACGCCAAGAACCTTCGCTATCTCCCTGGTACCTTTGTGTGGATCCTCCTCTACCACATCTCTCAGCTTGTCCTGTCAACATCACTATGCCCCCCCCCCACGACCTTCATGTTCTTCCAAGCTCTCATCTCCATTCCGGAACTTCTGATACTAACGATACGCTGTCCGAATTGTGGAACATCCTTGACCGAATGCGGCGTTGATCTTCTCGTCCCCCTCCTTAGCTGTAGTGCCCAGCTTGAATTCATACAAGTAAATGCCTCGGATTACCCTTTTGTCCATCTGCAAAAAAGTCAATAAAATTCTAAAGTTTTCCCACTTTTACATAGAAAATTTGGTACTCACCGGTAGAGCAAAGTTAGCGCTTCTAAATGATATGCCACATGTTACGGTTTGTTCTTGATCAAACGCGTAAAGACGCGCCAAAAAATGGCGCGAGACAGTGCCATTTAATTCTTTACAACCTAATAGATCATTCTACGGCACCAGCAGGGGTCGGTCCGCCCGCCTCTGCTGTGCACGCGCTCCGCTCAGTACCGGCCGCTCGCCAGGTACCACCAAGTCCAGAATGCCGACCCCTCGCGACTTTGACACCCGACCAGAATTGAGCCCAGCGCGCCCGGGCCCCTTTATATAGGTATGCGCGGGGAAGAAGGCCGACCCCTTAAGTGGGCAGGCGCTATATATATATATATATATATATATATATATATATATATATATATATATATATATCCTACTATATATAAAGGAGCAAGCGTGTGTGTGTGTGTCACACCGTCACACCGTCACACTGTCCGTCCGTCCCACTTTCAGTTGGGGCGCGGCAGCCGAACACGTCGACAACCGTGCCTGGCGATGCCACAGAAGTGCCAAACACGTCGGCAACCCTGCATGGCGAGCCGTAGACGTGCCAAACACGTCGGCAACCATGCATGGCGAGCCGTAGACGTGTCGAACACGTCGGCAACCGTGCATGGCGAGCCGTAGACGTGCCAAACACGTAGGCAACCCTGCATGGCGAGCCGTAGACGTGCCGAACACGTCGGCAACCGTGCATGGCGAGCCGCAGACGTGCCGAACACGTCGGCAACCGTGCCTGGCGAGCCGGAGACGTGCCAAACACGTCGGCAACCATGCATGGCGAGCCGCAGACGTGCCGAACACGTCGACAACCGTGCATGGCGAGCCGCAGACGTGCCGAACACGTCGGCGGCGCGAAACTTTGGCCCTGGGGGTAATCGAGGTCGCTGAACTCGAATTTGAAGTCGACCAATCGATATCGATCTATATTATCGATTTTTTGAGGATGGCGTTTAAGCGGCGCGAAACTTCGGCCTTGGGGGTAATCGAGGTCGCTTAACACGAATCTGAAGTCGGACCAATCGATATCGATCGATATTATCGATTTTTTGAGGATGGCGTTCAAGTGGCGCGAAACTTCGGCCTTGGGGGTAATCGAGGTCGCTTAACACGAATCTGAAGTCGACCAATCGATATCGATCGATATTATCGATTTTTTGAGGATCACGTTGAGGAAGATCAGCCGATCCATCTCGATTAACATAATGGACAGAAGGCCTAGGAAAGAATAGGAAACCCGTAGCGGCCATGGCGTCCTATTCTCGGGGTTTGGGGGCGAAGCCCCCAACCAGTCGTAGGCGGCCGCTAGGCCGCCGAACGACTGGTATATATATATATTCTTCTTCTTCTTCTTCTTCAGCGTCTGTCCCGCTTCGTAGCGGGGTCCGCTATTCTGGTGTCTTGACGCCACCTTTCCCGATCCAGCGCTAGATCAGGGTGGGCACCAGCCGCTTTCAAGTCCTTATGTAACGTATCAGCCCATCGCTGCTTCGGGCGCCCTCTAGGCCGCTTTCCTGACACTTCCAACTCAAGGCCTGTCTTGCGGACGCAGTCTTTCCTTCCACGCAAAACGTGGCCGTACCATCGTAAGCGAGCTTCGCGCATCTTGTCCGCTATCGGCGCGACACCGAACTTCTGCCGAATGACATCGTTTTCAGATGCGGTCCATGCGCGTGACTCCAGCCGTCCAGCGCAGCATCTTCGTCTCCATGACGCTGAGGCGCGTTTCAACTTCCTTGGTCGCAGGCCAACACTCAGCGCCGTACATCGCTACTGGACGGATGACTGCTCTGTAGATCTTTGACTTAAAGCGCTCTGGTATCTTCTTGTCGCAGAGCACGCCAGTCAGCGAGCGCCACTTGGACCAAGCTGCACTCACGCGTGAATTCACTTCGACCATCAGTTTGCCGTCAGACGCTATTGGTGATCCCAAGTGCTTAAAGACCGAAGTGCGTGGAAGCTCGATGCCGTTGACCTTGATGGAGCTGGACTAGGTAACGTCCGTCGTTAAAATACTCGGTCTTCTTCACGTTCAATCTGAGTCCAAACCGCTCCAAGCGATCACACCAAGCCTACAACTCTCGCTCGAGTACTCCTTTATCTTCGTTAGCGAGCATCACGTCATCGGCATAAAGCAACGTCCAAGGGACGAGCTTCTGAAGATCTCGTGTGATGATATCCATGACGACAACAAAGAGGAAAGCGCAGAACCCTGGTGTACCCCGACAGAGATGGGGAACTCCATCGAGGTTCCAGCTGCAGTTTGAACTT
>OX375866.1:28958672-28987641 GCA_947359475.1 Heligmosomoides polygyrus bakeri | reverse complement strand
CGTTTATATATATATATATATATATATAATAGGTTGTTCCGTAAGTCCTTGCCGTTTTTTCAACGACTCACTGCACTGCAGATTTAGCCGGCGGTCTCTTGCACAGCTCTGCATATATATTATAGACCTGTACTCGCTCTCTCTTTCGAAAGAGAATGATTTGCTCTATCAGAACGTGTATTGCATTTCTTTTTTCATCATGAATTTTGTCGATTTTAGGTCGTTGAAGTGAAAAGTGAAAAAGTGAGAAAGTATCCATTTGCGCACTTGCTCTCCGCTTAGGCTTGTAATTTTTGCGCAGTTTTTATAGCTTTTGGAAGACAATGTTGTGCACTACAAGAATATGTGTTGGTCCTATTTTCCCACTTGTCCTTCATTGATTTTTAGGCCATCAAATTGGGACGTGTGAAGGAGAAGGGTTATTTTTGCCAACAGCTCCTGCTCTGTGGTTGGACTTTTTTGCTCAGTGTTATACATCGTTCGAAAGAAATTTCTTTCTCTATAAGAATATGTGTGGCGATTATTGATTCCTACTGAATGTCAACAAAACTCCAAACAGAGAAAAATCATCTTCACCAACAAATCCTTCTCCTTATTCAGTCTGTCTTGCTCCGGTTTATATGACCAGTGATATGACACTCGAAAGTGACCTCTTGTTCTACCAGAATGTATGATTTTTTATTCGGCCATTTAAAGTCCCAGTGCCTGCACCCTTCGTGACACGGTGTCAGGATATCGCGTGCACCGCGCCGTGTGATGGCTGTCGTGGTTCTCCTTAAATGTGCAGAAGGCACAGGACAAGCGCGGTGCACTGCGCTCCAGCTGTATTTTCATACCAGCTGAGAGCGCTTCCATCACGGTCTGCATCTTGTCCATCGCATCTTGTATCGCATCGAGCTTTGGGCCGACGTAGTGGAGAACGGTGGCCTCATCACAGGCGTTGATGTCTGCAGTCTGTGTGTCCGACGAGAGCGACATCTTGAAGATGCAATGCTGGAACTTCTGCGGCTTTTACACGAATTGGTTTGCCCTCCTCCTTTCGTTTTGCCTGTGAAGTAATTGTTAAGCGGCACCTTGAAAGGTAATGGAGCTCCACTAGTGAGGGTGGGTACTCTGACCGTAGAACGGTTTAAGATTGTTTATGATTGCCGTAAGGAACTACCAGGTCGGCTTGAGGCTTAGAGTGCTTACAGAAGGGTAAAGGCAGATTAGAAGTTATCGTGCCTGTATGAGATGCGGTTGTTTCAATTGGCAGTGATGGGCGAGTCTTTCGACCCGCGAGGTATACGCGGCAGCCATAACAGCACCGACAGCCGCTGACGAAGGTTCTGAATTGCATGCCCAACGATATCAAGGAGCAGGAATGCGAACTGTTTTTGGAGGAGATAGGTTACTTAAGTATTAGGTACCAGCTTCCTATTTTTGGGTGGTGGTATGGAGCCTGCAAGGGTCCGGACCACAAGGAAGGAACTGATGGTGAGAACGGTGGCGTTGCCGTGGGTTCACGTCATAGAGAGGCTACTCAATTTTGGAAGGGGGGACTAGACCCGTGGGGCATACGCCGCAGCGATTCGCCTCGCGGCCACCTGGTTTGTCCACTTTGCACTTCCAATTCGACTTCCCGACTTCTACCATGGCTTCGAGGACCGACTCGCCCTCCAGACTCTCCAGCCACCTCGGTAGACGGGAGTCGGAGTCAACAATTGGATGAGGGGTACGTTTTTATGTAAACACTCCTTTTTGAGATGTGCCTCTTGCAGGCGTAGGGGCACATCGCTCGCCGACGGTTGCGTGCATTGATTTCGCAATAGCAGGCGAGCACGAAAAGAATTTTTGTTTACTGGCCATATGGGTACGTGGTAGTGATTGAGGCTGTAATCGATAAGGACAGCCGATAATCGTTGGTGTGAGCGTGGCCACATTGAGCGCGCATTCTACCGACAGTGGGACGAATAATAGCATTTCTTTATAGTTAATTAGCATATATATGTGGAAGCAGTATGTACATATGTGGTGCCGTGACCCACAAATTGGATTGCCTTTCGCTCTCACTTTGCATAGGTACAAGATGCAGTACCATGCAGTAGGAGAGTAGTTTCCACAAGATGTGAGGAGCTGTTGTAACTGCGCAGAGAGTTAGTTTCGCAATTGTAAGGAGGACTACTGGTCCTGCCAAGTAGGTGACTGCGCTTATCGCAGTTACGGAAGTAAGCGCCCCTAGAGCAACTTTCCAATGATTTTGGATAGTACCGATTAGGGGATCGATATTTGGCAAGGTTATGTCCGCGAACCATTGGTGTCGCAGTGCTATTCCGTGGGATTTCACTTCAAACATTGAGGAGTGTGGGATTCCATGTGATAATAGAGTATCCCGTTTAGCAGGAAATTGGTAGGGTATTAGGAGCAGTGAGCGCTACACTGCTCGTGCACATGAGGACTGTGGAAGCTTACGATTACGTTGCTTCTCTCTCCTAAAGGACTGTATTTCATTAAGAATTGTTGCGATTCGCAGGTTACTGTTACCGGTTACCGTCACCTGTATAGATGACCGACACGTAGCTGTTAGGTGCGCTCCGAGTTCACAGTCATAACATCCCGTCAATTCCGTGGTTTGGAACTTGCAGCTTTTGTTGATTACCAGCTCGTTAGAAGCCTGCAGGAATCTCGATTCAATCCTGAGTACGATTTCTTCCTCGTCTGTACGATTTCTTCCTGGTCGCGGTTATGGATTGTGAATTGGCAGAAAGCTTTGTGAACGGTATTGTTAAGGGTAGCGTGTATTCCTTTTTGTCCCGTAAATTAAGGATTGCGTGGTCAGGGCATTGACAATTGTGTGGCGAGTTTCCGCAATTACACCGTATGCGGTTCGTGCAGGTCGAGGATTCCGTCTGAGCTTGCACAGTATTAGAGCACGCCACTGGAATTTGGAAATTCTGCGGTAGCATATAAGCAGATGTGTCGGTGTCTGATGTGGTGAACCTTTTGTCAACGGGGTGGCCTATAGGTCTTTGGATCGATATAATCGTGACGTTGAAGTCGTCGATGTCTTCGGTTCTGTATGGTTGCTGCGAAAGGTTTTGCAGCCTTGTGATATTTTGGATCGTGATTTTCACTTCGTCTGTAGCAGCGGGATCCAGTGAGTGCAAGTGAAAACTTCGAAAAGTTGGCAGTGCCAGAAAACATCCGCATAATATCCCTCCGCAGCTATTTAGGCACCCTGAGTCCCTGGACACTTCGCCGCCTGGCTAAGCTCAGGAACGGTCTCATTAGGGCTCATGCTTTCGCACTTCTCTGTCATCACGTCTGTGAATCACGTCCTCTGTGGTGCCCCCTTGAGCCGTTTCGGCTTCCGCCTGTTGTGGTATGCAACGTATTTCAAGAGGATATATTTTGTTCAATGGTCGCTGGATAATTTTGTGGGTTTTTTTAGTGTTATTAGATTGCCGCATCCAAAATCTTTGATTAGTGAAAATAGTAAAAAAGCAACTATCTATACTGAAGTACTAAGAATTGCGCGTATGATTCAAATAACTGCGCTTTTTGGACCTCAGCGTAATTCGCGATCCGCATAGTGACAAATTTGCGGGTCCGGATATCTTATGATCCGGATAACGACGATTTCGCGGGCCCGCCGTTTGGATGACGATGGAAAGTTTGTGCCCTGGATTTTAGCTGCGAGCTGAGACTGTACTTTATTCGAAGATTTTTCATGTAGGATTAGGCAGCTTAGTTCTAGCCTTATTTATAATGGGTATAGTCAGAGCTTCATTCTAAGTGCTATTTTTAAATGTTTCAATAAAAATAAGTTTATGCTATATAAGTATGGTATACACGGTAAAAAGGAAAATTTTTTTAATAAGCTTCAAATAATTTTTAGCTAATCTTCTCTTTCGTGTTTGCTACAATACCGCCCGAGTCGCGCGGTCAAAAAGACGGTTTGCGACGGATTTTTCCGTCGCAAACCGTCGCATGCTCATAACTCCTTTAATTTTGAGTTCTTTGAGAAACTGCTGGTACCGTTCGATTCGCCTCCTCGAGATCTACACAACACTATATAAAACTTTACCAGACCATCGAATTTTCGCCATGGGTGGTCCAAAAAGTGACTGAAGCATGCTTTTGCGATTAGACGAGCTTATTTCCCAGGACAGCTTTCGGAGTATCTCAAGCATGGCGCACGTTGCCAATGCTCTGTCATGCCATGAATGTTCCGAGAGTACGCCGTGCACAATGCATATAGAATCGAACCTTTCAATCGAGGGGAGCGACCACTTGCAAATTGTACGCGTGGGCGTGTTCGGAGCGCAATAACTCTTTCAAGTTCAGTTAGTTTCGGCTGCAACTTGTGAGTCTTCTAGGCAGTAAAACGTTCTAGTAGTATGCTAAAGTAGAAGGGTGTAGCTTGGGAAGAGGCGATGCAGGGGTGCGAAAATGCAGATGAGGCTTCTGTGACGCATTTTTTTCCAATTTCGGTGGACCACTGCGGGAAGATCCAGCGAGCGGACGACCTCAAAATTCATATGCAAACAGAACGTTCTATGGATATTGCAGTATTCTACCACTTACCGTCCATATCTATTATAGGGGAGCATATCCAAATTACAGGTCAGTTTATATTACACATTCTTTATAGGGTCATCCCTCCTTACTACGTCGGTTGCGGGCTTCGCCCGCACCCGACTCTGGCCGGGCGGGCCACCCAGGCTAGCCGGCTTCGCCGGCGTCGGGTATGGTGAGCCATGTGGGGTCAGAAACCCGTCCCAACGTCGCTTCAGTGGGTTTCTGCGCTGCGGACGCAGCCGACGCGGTGGGCTTCGACGCAGCGGACGCAGCGGACGCGGCCGGCTTCACATAAGAGTGCATGACTCATGCCTCATTCGATTATATATAGGAGATGATGATGATTCGAAGGCTTCGAATTTCGAATAATCTAATATTCGAATATTCTTTATCAATCCGTTAACAAGTTAGTGGCACTTCTCTTCGAAAAGCAGGGAAGTGTGACCTTATGATAAGAACGATGTTCTGTTTCGCGCGTCGTTCAAAGTGGCCGAATTGTTTGCATGCAACCTGACAAGGGAAAGGTCTGAAGCATATGACTGAAAGAGGAGAGCAAGTCATATAGGAAGAAACCTCTCCCCTCAGTTAGTATAAAAATGTGTTTATTTTTTGCCAAGTCGTTAAACATAAGGAGTAGGGGTTCCTTGTAGTTACAATAGAATTGGTGGGTCTTGTACGCCCGCGATGCTCCTGCCGGCAAGTGGCTCGGAGCGCAGTGTATAGAGACGTTGCTTCATGGATGGGAGGTCGGGGGGTTTGATTCTCTTGCTCTCTTGCATGTTTGCATTTCATACGGTTGGTTGAGATTTGAAGGATTCTGACATCTATACCATTTTAAGATGTTTTTTGCCTAATTTTCCAGCTATATGCCGTGGAGAGTAACTTTCTTGCCACTTGTTTATTACTGACCGGTTTTTTAACCACAAGGCAATGGGAAAGTTACTCAACCTAAAGGATAAGGATAAAGGACGGCGTTACTCAATCGCGTTACTCAATCCCTTTTGGGATGCGCCAGCGCATTCCACTTCTACGGGATGTCGTGGGGGCAACATGAATGTGTACTTGGCCATACGATGACTTGCGGTGGCCAACCGATGAACACGTCAGCGCGTGTACAAACTACGGGCTCCACACAGGTACACCATCGACACCACCTTCAATGTCATTATAACAAATCCGTTCTCCTTCAGCTACCTGCAGCTACCCGCAGCTTCGACGCCTACCTTCAGGATGTTGTCCCTTTTTTGCAGGTCAAAAGGAAGGTCGTGCACAATGACGTGGGAGTGAAATCGTTCCACCCGAAAACGTTATCATATGTCCACTGTTTGCTTTCCTCTCCACGTCTATCAGTTCATCTTGCGGATCCCAATTTTCTTCTTCCTTTCTCTTTCTTTCTTTCTTCGAAGGCTCGTTGTCTAAAGGTGGGCCACACTTCAGCGTGAGCAGGTGGATCACCACTCGAGCATCTTCAGACATTGTTGGTGTTAGGTTTTAGAAAACCTTCAGCAGACTAGTGATTTGCAGGTGACAGGCAAAGACGAGGGGAAGAGTTTATCGATGGCCGTTTGGGTCAGTTTGCGGGATCCACAGACCTCGTTTCTTCATTTGAACCACTTGCGACGTCACTTCCTGGTCTTGTTTGAAAATCCGAGCAAGATGGTTTTTCCCGAGGTCATCGGTCCATCTAGGGAAACAGCCTTTAGCCTTTAGACGCCGTCCGTATTGTGACCAGGGCTTCTTCATGCACGTGTGCCTGTGTATCACTGATGTTGAACGTTTATACATCACAAGTTCTCCGACACGCCTAACGGCGTGTCTCGCACTTGCGCGCTTTGCACGGGTTTGCAGCATCACTGACCTATGGAAAGTAGTTTTTGTAAAACATAAAATTCGGTAACATCTAGGACCTGGTGCGTACATTATCGGCATCAAGCCGTTCACCACTTCCGTGCGTTCATCATAGGCATCCCCTCCGGACCGGCCATTAACGTCATTGGTTTGTGCTGCGCAGTACTTCCGTCCCTCAGGTTGCTCCTCCGCAATCGTTCTTATGCTCAAGAACTAGCGTTTTCAGACATCGTTGACATGTCTTCCGAAGCCAAGTTCCCCTCACTCGTTTCTTATTACTGGATATAATTGCTGGTGGGCCTTTACTGGTCTTCTCTCCCCCTCTTTAGTCCCCCACATTCTTGGTCCCAACTCCCGGCCCACTTCTCTGTATCCACTATTGACCCACTACTGGTCTCTTCTTGCTGGTTTTACCGTTCTGGCCCCTCCTCCAGGTTGTCCCTTTCCTTTCTGGTCACTCTCCTGGTTCACCATAGAGGTCCCCTCACAGCCCTTCTCAACCACCCCTTAGTGGTCCTCCCATGCTCACGGCAGATGTCGGTGACACGTATTCGGAATCAGGACGCTTGTTCCGCGACGTAGGGGTCCGTCTTCTGGATCTAGAAGCTCAAAAGACCCATCTTCCCAATTCAGAAGCTCGGAAGCGCTCGCAGTCTCCGCTGTGTCCAGCATGAAGAGGCTATGCATATGACAGATTCCTTGTTCCCCGTATGAATTCCCATACGGCTCCCTTCTTTTTGGTTCCCCGTCTTGGTCCCGCCTCCAGGTCCCTTCCTCCAAGTAGATTCCTCCCCTGGGGATCCTCCCTACTACTCTACCCCAATTGAATAGCGATGGCAAGCGAACGCCCATTGGGCGACATCGGTGTCACATTTTCTAAATCCGGTCTCCCTTACTGGTAATGGATCCCCTTGCTGATTCTCTTTACTGCCCCCTCCCTGATTGGTAACTCCCTACTGGTCCCTCCTTATTTCGAAAATTTTTTCCCAACGACAAAGGTATAGTCTTCACGCAATGGAAGGTTAGGCCTATCATAAGCAGCGTTGATGGTCCTGCAGATTGTATTTCCTGGCTGCTGCACTTAGTTCTCACGCAGCTACTAAATAGAATAGAATCAGGTGTAAATCTTTGTGTAAAATTATTTAAATTATTATATTATTCTTTCACATTAAAAATGTCTAAAAAATTATTTTCATAGTTCTTCAGCAGCATTAAATACGACGGCACAAGAATCACAAAAGTTCGTACCTGCCCACCTTCCTAACCGCTGCCTTTTTGGGTAAACTTCCGAACACAGTCCTGGGGCCGGATTCATGAACGCGACCGGAGGTAAATCCTTCCCTTATTTACCTCGATGGCCACTTACCCGCCACTTTTCCTGAACTTACCCCTGTTTCTGATTCATGACGGCCAAAGCAAGGTTTGGCTTCACTGCCAATTTCGGACCCATTGCATCCCTCCGCTAGCCCCCTGCCAGCTCGAGCTCTGAGCTGGCAAGGGGCCAGCAGAGGGATGCATTGGGTCAGAAACTGGTAGCGGTGCAAAACCCTCGCCTTAAAGGTTAATGTTTCCCTACGCGCTGACGAGGTAGCATTTATCTCGACACTTACCTCGGGTTTTCCCCGCCGCGCGTTGATTAATCGGGCGTAAGTGGGGAGTGTGGGTAAATCTTGCACTTACCCGCACTCCCGTTAAATCTCTGTAAGTCGTTGATGAATCCGGCCCTTGAGCAACTAATTTAGAATAATTGTTTATCTATTGAAAATTTAGTATGACTTTCTCTAAAAGTTTTTAATTCGCCTAACTCTATAAGTAAGTACAATGTTAGAAATATTATAGGAATTTTATTTTTTACAAAAAATAATGATTTAAGACTTTGTAAAAAAAAAATCAGTTACAATGTTTTTTTAAGGAGGTCAACAGGTTCGGCGTTCAAGGTGTGTTCGTAAGGAGCTGAAGAAAAAGCCATCTTTCTCAAAAGCTTTCATAAATTCAGCGAGTGAAATTCTGCGGCAGTCCATGCGCAAAGAGGGACCGCACAATTTTCTTCTTGGTGTTTCAGTTTCACATTTTTAGCGTATACGGTTAGGATTCTAGAAACGGAAGTTTCAGGAAGTAAAACGATTGAAACATTCCGGATTTTTGCTAGAAATTCCTAGAATGAACGCTACTTAGAGCGTTATTCAACTACCAACGACATTCTGACTGTGCAAAGACATTCTGACTGTGCAAAGAAAAAGGCGATCTGCAGGTCGTTCACTATGTAATACTATACATAAGGAGTCTGCACAGTAAGATTCTCCTCCCCTTACGTGATTACAGAGGGCAGCTATTAGGTTGTTGCATATGAAATGGTCGATTTTGCTACTTCAATTTCTGGTAGATTTTTCGTGGCCACGTATATTCCCATTTCAGGCATTGTGTATAGCTTCTGAAAGCGCAGAATCCCCGCTTTCTGTTTCTCCTGAAGTTTTTTTTTACGTTTGTTTATAGCTTTTGTTACGTAATTTCCACTTGTCGTGTTTTTGACGTCGATTCTATAGTATGAGTCAACGTAATATTTGGTTGCTCTATTGATATGAAATGGAAATATGGTTACAACGCCGCCTAGCGCTGCATTTGGAGAGGAATTTGCTAAGCAACGCATAATTCGTCACTTTTTCGAAATGTTTCAATCTGGAGATGAAAGTCTCGAAGATGAAGAGCGAGGTAGATCGCCATCAGTCCTTAACGGCGACCACCTCAGAGCCATGGTGGAAGGGGATCCGCGTCAAACTGTGAGAGAGCTAGCACAGCATTTCGTCGTTGACGACAGCACTATCAGTCCCCTCTCAAATGCGATTGGAAAAGTAAAGGAATTGGATAAATGGATCCCGCGCGAACTGACCGCCGGGTAGATGCTGAAGCGCACGATATTGTGCTTCGTTAAGGCGGCGCAATCTAAGGGAGCCTTTTTGGAGAGTACCGTGACATGATCCTTTATGGCGATTATCGTTGCTCTGCAGAGTAGGAATAGCTGGACAGGAATGAGAGTCCCAAGGAGATGCCGAAACCAAGTCTCCATCCAAGGAAGATCATGGTGACGGTATGCTGAACAATGGCTGGTGTAGTCCATTGCAAGTTCTTGAAAACTGGAGAAACTATCACAACGGATAGGTGCTGTACCGAAATTGTGATGCAGCAGAAGTTGATTGAAAAACAGCCGGCTTTGGTCAATTGAAGAGGCCCGATCCTACTGCTTGACAACGCGAATCCGCACGTTTCCAAAACTGTTGTCCAGAAACTGGATGAATTGGGATACGAAACTCTGCCACATCCAGCAAATTCACCAGATCTGTCCCCTACCGATTATCATTTTTCAAGCATTTAGATCGTCATGGATAAAAAGAATTTTTAAAAATTCAGCAACCAACATGGCTTCCTATGTTTAATTAATTCTCGTAATTCGATTTTTGCAAAGAATGTTTAAAAAAGAAGAAATGCAAGGAATGAGAATGTCTAGGCTAGGGTCGCGTTGGGAAAATGTTTTAATTGTAGCGGTGCTTATTGCGATTAATAATATTGCTTCCAAGCAAAGTTACGATTTGACAAAGTTTTCAGTCAAAATCGGCTATTTCATGAGCAACGGCCTAATAAAATGATCCTATAGTGTGACTTTATTCCTCTTTAAAAAGGCGTCATAAATGCATTCTCAGTGGAAGCGAAACCATTAGGAAGAGCGTTTGGTGGCATAGATTCACCAGATCTGTCCCGGACCCGAGCTGAGGGACCTCTGAAAAGCTGCACCGCATTTAGGCCTCTGAACGAAACAGCATCGTTAGGATGATGACCTTTTAAAACTCGACGCCGTATTGACTATGTATGTTCAGTAAGAAATTTTTACTTCACTTTTCGGAAGTCTGAGAACTGCACAGCGCTTCGCTCGGCGACTGGCAATTGCACGCTTTGATGCGGACCGGAGCTGAGGGTGTGAGGCGGCTAAAGTCCGAGGACAAGAATATCGTGGTCAACCCATTATTTTTTATAGGCGTCCTGCGGCGCCCTCTTTCATTATTTTATGCATGTTGGAGACCATCCATCAACGAGTATGATTTGAATCTGACGACTATTTAGCAGAATAACTATTGGTTGCTGCAATATTGTCTGCACATGTTGTTGCTAATCTATCTATGCAGTAGCTTTATCCGCATACGAGAAAATATTGTCCTTCGGCAGTTAATAGGCTCTGACTGAAGCAATTTGACAAATAGCGATTTTCCCATTCTCATTCTCTAGCGGAAAAGTTGAAAACGTTACAACTTTGATATCAATGCAACGAATAAGGGCAGATGTCACCACGACGTACAGTCGGGGTGCGGGAACGCACTTTTGCTCATGTGCCCTACCTGTGCGGCTGAGCAGGTGCCTGATTGGCTTCCGCGGTTACAGTAGGATAAGATATCTATTATATGAACGAAGTTATAACCAACTAAATCTTAAAGTCTCGTCCAAAAATGATTTACAGTTTTGCTACTCCTCGTCTGACATCCTAGCACGGTGAATTTTCTTAATCCTATAGGCATTTTTTGGAAGCACAGATTTAGGTCCACTATAATATCAAATAGGATTTTAAAATGCTTTGAATCCCCCCTTAGTTTTTAGGGTAGAATTTCCTGCTTTCAAATTTAGAAATGATGATTCACTTCATCACTTCTTCAAAACTGGCGCTAAAAGCATGGGGTGAAAAGAGAATTCATTCAGCATTGGTGCACTTCTAGCGATAATTTCCATTTATTTATCTTTTTTAACTATAACCTCTATTCTAGCTGTGCAAAGGTGGGAGATATGAGGTCAACCTAGAGAAGGTAATAAGGGCCAGCTTAAAACGGCTTCACGAAGTGGAGGAAAAGTGGAGCGGAAGAAGTCCTCTGATAATGGAACGAAAATTCTTTTTCGAATGAAAGAAAAAGCTTTACGATTAGCAACACAATTGAGCTGTGCGGCGGTAGAGTACGGAAAATAAGTAAAACAAGAAGCAACTCCTCTTATTTGAGGAATTGAACGAAATAAGGAGGAAATTTCTAAAAACAGTTTGGTAAAATAGGTGACCTTCAGACTTTACAACTACATACTTCTGGAGAGCTTCTTTCGAAGAATCCACGGGGAGGTGAGGTCTCTTTCAGACTTTGGCTTCCAGAACTAACCAGACGGTGTCATCCATCGAATTCAAATCTGGAGAATTGGCTGGGCACTTGTGGAAGCTGACGAAGTCCGGGAAGTTGCCTTTGCACCAGTAGTGCACCATTTTTGCTCTGTGAGCTAGAGCTTCATTCCGTTCGAAGGTCTAGAAGCGGCTTTAGGCCTTAAGACCTAGCTTACGGAAGATTCTTCTCCACGACGTCTCTTTGACGTCCATTTCTCGCGATATCTGGCGGACCGAGCGCAAAACCATACACGAACAGAAAAAAGCAGACGCTTTGAATAGGAGGTCAAATTGTTCACGCATGTGCTGTCGCCATAATTTTGGCGCACTCTGTACTTCTGGAGAGCTTCTTTCGAAGAATCCAAAACAATACACGAACAGAAAAAAGCAGACACTTTGAATAGAGGTCAAATTGTTCACGCATGTGCTGTCGCCATAATTTTGGCGCACCCTGTACTTCTCAAAACGATTTGCGCTAGCATGTTTCTGGTTATTGTTTCACAGGTAATAGCGATTACGATAGTATGCTCACTGAAAATGTGACGAGAAGACAGCATTTAGCTGTACCATTACCGCACATTGGGAAATCAGCTCTTCAGAAGCTAAATGGATTAGACGTAGAGGATCTTTTGCACAAAATTCTAGATTTTTTGGATTTTATGCCAGTGAACTATATAACAGCCTAATCGCGCCATCATTTATGTACAGGGTGTCCCATAAATACCAACAAACTTATTGTTAGATGAGCGGGAGGTGCCGACTGTCGCGTGCACCCGATACCTTGTTCCTGGTTCGCATTTCCGGCTTAAGCCAAGCAAGCCTTTCGCCCCTCCGGGTTCGGTGAATTGGTATAGGACTCGTCTGTGAGGATAAAGAACTGACACGTCCATCGGCTGGCCACCACAAGTCAAATACGCAAAAAAAACTAGTGGCGACTTGAATGCGTACTTGTATGGCCTGTAATACGCATTCAACATCCCGTTAAAGAAGAATACATGGCGCACCCAAAAAGAGGTTGAATGACGCCGCCCTATATCCTTTACATCCTTCACGCTTTGCTCCTCAGAATTATCACCGTTGTATTGGGTTGTTCGACAATAATATCGTTTTTTCATATTTTTCAAGCCGAATTTAATTATATTCACAACAAACATTGATCAATGCTATCTATATTGACCATTTTGTTAGATGACCTTTTGTCATCCTTTGGTAAGTGGAACAATTCCAGTTTCGAAGAAGCCTTTATTTTTAGAAGCGAAGAACTGGAGCAACTCATTTTTAACAGCTTGATCGTAATCAATGTTTTACCATTCAAACAGCTTTGATGGGAGCGAGGCATATGGTAATTTGATGGTGCTTAGGTAGGCTATAGGCTGGATGGGATCAGGTCCCAACTAGGCTCTTAATTTTTGACGGGTTATCAAAGAGGTGTGGGGTTTTGCGTCATCATTATGGAACATCACGCCTTTGCGAATGGCCAGCTCCGGGCGTTTTTTCTTGGCTTCCTCGTTCAGTTCGATGGTTAACGACAGTAGGCATTTGATTCAATAAATTGCTTTCTTGATTGCTGCTCAAAGTATACAATGTCCTTGTAGTCCAAAGGCATATTCTTCTTTTGGTGAAAATTGGCTTTGGATGTCGATTTTGGGGAAGTTTATAGTTTGCTTGGTCCGTGATAATTTTCAATCTGCGTTATCGTATGCAGTTCATTTTCATCAGCTGTCGTGACTCTTAATGGAAGTGTATCGTTTTGATTACAATTCAGCCAAGATCCGCATTTGTTGAGCGTTTGGTGAGGTGGATTTCCTTTAATTCGTGAGGAACCTAAACTTCCAGTTTGCCTCACCAAGAAGAAGAATGTGCAACACAACCACGCACTATGACTAACGCAAAATTTCATCCAGATTAATCCAAAAATCTCCCAGAGCTTGAGTAGGATGGTTGCTATTTTTGTTCAGCCTCTTGGCGAAAATCCCACCAAGCTCCCAAAGAGGAGCCAGATTCTCCCTTTGCGAAATCTTGAAAAAGAGACGAAGGCATGTCTGCGTCACCCCTTTGTGTTGAACGAAAGAGCGCAGTGGCACTCATTCGAACTTCATTACACTCTAAAAGTTCAGTCTTAAGAAAAGCGGTTACGTTCCAGAAAGCCTGGTATGTACCTGTGAGGAATGGAGCACGTTGTCGTTATCGTCACATTCACAACGAACCGGAATCCCTTTCAAGACCTGAGAAAGGCACTTAACTCCGAATACTGACCAAATACGAAGAAATTCAAGAACACATCTTGTTCAACAGGTTTATTACAATTCAAGGAAGACAGCGCGAAACCATTCGATAACGTTCGAATTCGTTCTACCCACAATTACAGTATCCCGTGATTAATAGCGGTTAACAGCAAACATCAATGTACGCATTCTGCTCGAAGTGTAGTCTGTATGTACAGTGTCGAAGTGGCAGGGTGCTCGCAGCAGGTGGTCCAGCTCACTGCAACGCCATCTCCTTGTCATCGGTGGGAGATCTTGAGCTGACGTCGTCGAATAGGACGCGTCCGGTAGTGAAGTCCATCGAAATCGCCGTCGATGCTGATGTGGAACATAGCGTTCTTTAGACCAGAGAATGTGGTCAGAGGCAGCGATAAGCCTCGGGGGAGCAAACTCCGACTGTAGTGCTTCACAGATGAAAGAGCTGCCTTTATAGGACGACATCTGCTGAACACGCCCATCCGAAGGAGACGTACAAAGCGAATTACTCTTAGCCGATTGACGAAAACAGAATGGTAGAGCATATGCATAAACAGTATTAGCTACTGATAGTATCTGAAGGCAGTCTCGACGTTAAGCTCGGCTTACGTACGATGGACTCTGTTTTCTGAAGCAGCGCTGAACTGATCGTGTCTAAAGAAGATTTCGAGACCAAAATAAAGCAGCTCAGCGAGCTATGTTGCGTCGTTGACGCAGTTTTTGACGCATACTTAGTCATCCAGCTTGACGAGTCCGACATCCGAGGGAGGAAATCGCTGAGGAAGTACTTGAGTTGCTTAAACTTGAAAGATCACTTCGCGAATCTACTCAGAGCATTACAGCACAGTTGGTGTAGTTGACCGACATGGACACTTGTCGTCTCTTGGCAACAGCTTCTTGGTTTTGTCGTTTCTTCTGTGACTGGTTTACAAGCTTAGCTAGCTTAGCCTCTCAGACAGGCGTTCTGGAGGTTGATGCACATGCGATGCCCACTCATTTGAACGATCAAGGAGATTCACCAGTCTCCAATATCCTAAGTAGGCATCATTCGGGCCTGCACTATGAAATCGTTAAGTGTAACCAGTGTCCAGCTGTAGCGTCCGAAAGCTGACAGTCGAAGACAAGTCAAACAGCCTGTGCCATCTCCGTAATGTTCAATCAAGGCTTGCGCAGCAATCTGCACTCATTCAACTCCACCTCCGGTGTTGACTGAAATGAACACCAGGAAATGCGTTGGATCAGATATAGTTAAGTGGATAGCACTTTTTACTTTTTTAGTGGATTTCTTCATACATCCTGTCTGAAGCAGATGAAATGGTGAATTAATCAAAACACCAAATAATACAAGTCCGTGAAAAACAGTTGAATGAAATAACAGGTGATGAAGGGAGTCATGGAAACCGGAGACGATTTGATTGGCGTCTGAGCCAATAAACAATACCGCTGACTGCTAATGTCGCCTTTGCGCCGACGACGCTTAAGAGCCTCGCAGCGTCGGAATCTTTAGGAACGGAAAGTGCGGAAGACAAAGCAGGGCGTTGGATTCGCTTCCTAAAGCTAAGTTCAGAAATCTAAATGTATTTTTCCGTTATCCAAATGTGACCTAATTATAGGGGATTTCACAATGTCGTAGTTGATTGCAATTTTGGTAGAACGCTACTCTTCAAAATAGTCTGTTTCAAAAAAGAAAAGACCGATGGAGTTACCGTTCTTTGGTGCTTTCAAAGATGTAGAAAATAAATAGCACGTTTCGAGAAATTACTTACTATAAATTACCGTTGACTTAACATAATAGTCATCCCACCGCTTTCATCCTTGCTAGAGGAAACTCCACAGGGTACGTCTCACTAGTTGCCCAGGCGTTCCACCCACCCGAATGCCAGATTTGGCTTTTTTACATTTCCTTAAATATCCGATTTTAGCATGTCACTGCGACCATTTCGAAAAAACACCGTCAAATTTAGTCCAGTAGAACAGATTTTTGAGTTAAGTAGACGCGTTTTTTGTCCAACATTTTATAAATATGGAACAACTACGCTAGAGTTGAAATTACATTGTTTCGAGAAAAAGTGTGCAAAAGCCATGCTAGGAAGACAGACCATGGAAACACAAAACCAAGCCTTGTTCTTGACGACGAGTTCGCCTATTTCAGCTGTAGTAACTAATTATTTCGAATACTGCGGAAGCGCCATCATATTTGAGAGAGGTTGAAATTTCAGTCTTATCTCCCTATGGCGTTCTCAATATAGTGGTGAAAGGAAGTAGCGGTTTTGTGTAGAAGACCTATTTGTAAACAGATACTTTAATAAGAAGTTATTAATTTTTCTTCCTTTCACTCCCACCTCCTCTCTCCTATAATATTCCGGTTTAAAAATGCACTCTTGGAAATTTCAAATGTAGCACCTTTGCCCAAATAGAGAGCTATCCGCATACGGTGCGCATTCCAGATGTTCGAGATTTCTAACATTTCTATCGAGCCGAGATATGGCTGGGTCTGTGCGACCTGAGTCGAACGCTCATCAGCTGGGTGGCTTCGCGCCTCGGTGCAAAGCTTTCTTTGCTATTCAGAAAATTAGTCCGAAGTACGCTGACGAAAGTCTAAGAGGAAAGCCCGAAATTCCATTTAAAATATGCATGTAGTCTTGCTCTCCTTAATAGAGGCTTTCTATCCATCCGAGGTGCAACTCGGAATGCATGCATCGTTATGTGTATACGTACAAAAACTAGAACAAACATGTCGTTTTCACAACGATACTTTCGAATTTTTAAAGTCAGATTTCAGAGGAGAAATCTTACCGTGTAGAGGACGAAAACGATGTATTCCGATAGCTCATGAGCTCTAAGTTTCCTCTGTTCATACCTAGAAATATTCACCAATGGATTTTGTTGTAAGAAATGTGCCAAATGCAATAGCCTTTACCTTGATTGAAAAGGATAGTTCTGAAGATAGCGAAACTTTCGGTCCGACCTTATACAAGAGGCGAAATTAAATGCACTGCAGAGCTACCGAGTGTGTGTTCTAGCTGTGATGCCATCGTAAACTCTACTGTTCTTCTTTGCTTAGATTAACGATTAACTGTGCAGGGGCCGGATTCAAGAACGATTTACCGACGTGAAAGTGCAAAATTTACCCCCACTCCCCACTTACGCGCGATTCATGTGTTGAGGTAAATGCTACCTCTTCAGTGCGTCGTGGAGCATTTACCTCCAGGGCGAGGGTTTTGCTCCACTACCAATTTCTGACCCAATGCATGCCTCCGCTGGTCCGTTGCCAGCTTTGAGCTGGTCGCCAATCAATGCTCAACAGGGGCGCCTAGTAGGCGAATTACCATCGCCTTGCGTCCACCTTCCGCCGCCCAGAGGGTGAGTTGTTTCTCACTTTTGTTTTTCTCGGTTACCCTTCTACTGCAGGGTTTTTAGGCTCCGTGGACCATGACGGCCTAAGGTGCCACTTATTCTTCTTAAGTTCCCTTCTCTTAGTTGCACTGTGGTCGGCTTGGGCCACCGTGAGCACA
Organism: Heligmosomoides polygyrus bakeri; assembly: GCA_947359475.1. Lineage (NCBI taxonomy): Eukaryota > Metazoa > Nematoda > Chromadorea > Rhabditida > Heligmosomidae > Heligmosomoides > Heligmosomoides polygyrus. The sequence continues at coordinate 28,970,296 of OX375866.1, read as the reverse complement.
GTCCATCCCTCTCCCCCTCTCCTTCCTCCTCCGCTGCCGCACATTTTCATCTCATTCCTTGTACAGTACAAGTTGCTGCCAGCGCGGGTGGCAGCGACATCCCAACAACAAATGTGACTGCTTGGTTTCGCTCTTATCTGATGTGCTCAGCAAAAGATTCGTTCTTCATCTCCATTCATTTTTTCCCCACCACATTGCCTTGCTCTCAGAATTCCGATTGGACTCTTTCAAATCACATTCCCTTCGAGTGATGTGAGCCCATATTCACTGCTGATATTCTCCTATCCGACGCTGAACTACATTCACTGCCTGTATTCCGTCTGTTATGAAGGTGAGTTTTATTATAATTTGCTCAATTTATTATTCGAGATTTCCGCGAGCAGTTGTGAGCAACTACTCGCGAGTAGTTGTGAGCGACCTACGACACATGCGGAAATGTTTTTGAAGGAGACAATATCTGCTTCTTTTACATTTTGACAAATTGCCACATTTTGTTTCGTGGTTTCAGTTATTCAGTTAGCATGTGATATTACATCTTATTTCCTTCTCTCATTTTCCTACTAACTAGGCAACGTAGTTGGCTCGGGGATGGCAAGGACATGCCATAGGTCGGTACCGCAGGGTAGGTGCGTGGCTGCAATGTCCTGGTATATCGTCACCTGTCTACCACGGGTCCTTTCGGTCAACCAATGAGTCCACGAGCCACACCCCTTGTGTGCTAAGGGAGAAGGGATCTTCAGTTGCACAGCTGTGAAGGATACTACCTGCTGCTTAGTACTGTTCTTATTTGTCTCAATTCTTTTAACTATTTATCTTTCTAGTATACGACTTTGTCAGAGCTTCCACTGGTAGTCGTGAGTTTGATTAACATCGTGAACACAGTATAGTCTGTGACAGAGAAGTTAATTATCTGGAACCATATTAGAAGGTGGTAAGTGTGAGAGAAGTCATATTCTGTAACTTATGGATGTCGTACTTTATCTTTGAGATGGAAATCCGTTTAATATCTTTATGTGATAAAGGAACACTCCCTTACAGGTAGCGAGAAAGAATGCAGTGTAGTTCCAGGAGGAGTTGACTGTGCTTATGGATCTATACGTAAAAAACTACGCCAAGTATCATGGCAGCTTTAGTGCAGATGAGTTCTTCCCAACTTCGTCTATTGTTTTTACACTTTACTGAATAGGTGGCAAAGTTGTAAAGGGCTTCCGCGAGACGCTGCACGAGGCTTGGGCGGCTGTAGAAGTCTGGGTGTTGCCTCTCGAACGAAGCTGCAGATAGAAGAGCAGATTAAGAACGAGCGGAAGAAGGTGCAGAAGTTCCTTATGGAATAGGTTTGGATTTCTTGTTGTATTATTGTTATACCTTCCAATCTTGTTTTGAACCAAAAAAGATTTCAGAAGGCAAGAATTGTAGGAACAGGAGGGCGATCAGTCGTTGCGCCGCTCCTCATACCTAGAGCCGTTGCTGCAGCTGGTGAAAGATACACATGAAGTGGGGAACCCAGCTCTTAGTAAACATCCACTCCTGTTTATTATCATTTGTTAATGTTATAAGCAAATAATTTACATTTACTGGACACAGTAACGGATAGCCCTGAGGATAGCAGAGTGCTTCCGCGGAAGCAGTGCGAAGGCAAAGCGTCCGTCCTGAAGACGAGCAATGGACTTCTGCGGAAGCAATTATGGCGCGAGATGTGATACGATTGTTTGCACTTGAAAGACAAATTTTTTCATATATATCGTATTTTATACACATTATTGCAAATTGTTGCATACTATTACATATTACTACATATTATTTATCCATTATTCACAGAAAGCCTATTATAAGGGCTGAAATCGGAACGGAGGATGATGGGACAATGGACCAGTAGGAGCCCGTGGTCCAGGAGAAGAAGTCAAGGAAAAGATCATACGCTTCGCAAGTTTTTTCACATATTATGTTTTTTCACATTTGCGATATTGATTCAACAGGCAATCGTTTCCTCCGATTGCCTGTTGAATCAATATCGCATTCCAGTATCTCTCTTCCAGATCAGGTCGAGAAGCCCTTGAACGCACAGCGACACTGTACCTGGAAGAGGTAGAGGCGAAGCTTCGTCAAGAAGAGGTGGTTGTGACGACCGATCACCGGAGGAAGGAATTGGAAAAGCTGATTCTTGAGATAGGGGTGATCAACGCGAAGAAGCACTTCTTCGTAGCGTCTCGTTCTCCGACGAAGCAGCCATATCCATACGCCTACGCACCACCTGGGCACCACCTGGGCCACCAGCTCCGTTGGTGTCATATCCGTATTACAATGTATAGTAGTACGGTGCATGGGATAATGAATTTCTTAAATAACAGCTTCGTAAAAAAAATGTTGCTTTTTAACTCCCTATTTTAGCGGTTGTTTGATCGCTCAAGTTCCGATGTGTAAACGGAAATGCTCATTCGGGCTGCGACTCCTCGCCATTTTCGTACAAGGCTGAGCGCGCTGGACGTGCTGGACGACCACTCTTTCCGACAGAGGTTCCGGATTTCACGCCAAGGGTTCCAGTTTGTCCTCTGGCTCATTGAAGAGGACCTCAGCCCGGAGACCATGTACAGTCATACTCCAGTGCGCAGAAGTTATGGACCTTCCTAGAGACGATCGGCAGCTTCAGCTTACAGGTATTTGCTTCGTCTTGTCATCTATGGAAGGTCTTAGATGCTTTCTTATTTGCGCACGACGGCAATGCTCGCAGTCGAGAGTTAGCCGGGTAGTTGGAGATGTGAGTGAAGTGTTCTGAGAAAGGCGGAAGGAATTCATTATCTGGCCAACAGATGAGCAGCGGGTAGCCATGAGCAGAAGGTATTCAACTAAATTTGTACATCGAAGATCGGTGTTTATTAATGCCCTTCAGATTCTTCGCTCTGTGTGGAATCCCAAATGTAGTATGTGCTACACACGTAAAGATTATAACACCTACGAAGTGGGAGAATTGTGAATAGGTACGTGAAAGTTATGATTCTCTTATATTGCAAATTGTTTTAGAAAGGGATTCCACTCCGTCAATGTCGGCGCTATTGCCGACTTAGATCTAGAGTTCATATGGTTGAACGTCGCCTTCCCGGGGAAAATGCACGACTCAAGTGTAAGAAACTGATATCATGTTCCAATGTTCTACATATTTTTATTAAGGTATTCCATTCGGATAGTCTATATAAAGAGCTGCAGTGTGGACGAAAACGTGGCGTCCTCCTTTGTGACAGCGTTCATCCCTTATAACAATTCTTGCTAACGCCTTACCTGCAAGACGGGAGGACGGAAGCACATGAGTTGGGTGCTGGAATATTTCATATGTATCAATTCAGATGGCAAAAATAAAGTTCAAATTCAGAAATGAGGTTCACTAAAGCGCTGCAGAAAGGAAGAGTCTGCGTGGAGCGAGCGTTGGATGCGCTGAAGAGGCAGTTCTTGTAGAAATTAAATGTGGAAATTTGTTGAAGGTGAGAGAGGGAATAATTAATATAATACATGTGGGAAAAACTGTGGGAAAAATGAATGAGGATGAAGAACGAATCTTTGGCTGAGCGCATCAGATAATAGCGAAACCAAGCAGTCGTGCTTGCTACTTCCCAGTCGCTGCCACCGACACTGGCAGTTTTGTAGTTAAAAGAAATGAAATGAAATGTGAGGCAGGGAAGGGGGAGGGTGGACGGGGAAAAGGAGTGGAAACTAGTAGCATAGTAGGTAGTAGAGAAGAAATGGCTTACATGGCTAATAATGGGTGCCATCCACCACAATAGCCTCCATAGACAACATATGGCAAGGGAGGCTAAGGTGGCGGACGGGCATAGTCCACCCACGCAAATCGTAAATTACAATATGCATGGTGGACTGGGCTCACGGTAGCCTAAGCCGACCAAAAGTGCCACTAAAAGAAGGGAACGTAAGAAGAATAAGTGGCAATGTGGCCCGCCATGGTCCACGGAGCCTGAAAAACCATGCAATACAATGGTAACCGAGAAAAACAAAAGTAAGGAACAACTCCCCCTCTGGGCGGCGGAAGACGGACGCAAGGCGATGGCAATTCGCCTACTAGGCGCCTCTGTTGAGCATTTATTATGCGGCTGGCGACCAGCTCAGAGCTGGCAACGGGCCAGCGGAGGCATGAATTGGATCAGAAAATGGAAGTGGAGCAAAACCCTCGCCTTAGCTGTCATGAATGAGAAAACAAAGTTCAGGAAAAGTGGCGGGTAAGTGGCCGTCGAGGTAAATGGGGTAGAACTCACCTCCGGCCATGAATACGGTCCCAGAGGCCAGATTTATCAACGACTTGCAGCGTTCTAACTGTGAAAATACTGCCGAAATCCCTGATAGCGCGGCTTATCAACTAGCGATATGGTAACACATTGGAACATTTCACCATATCGCTTGTTGATATGCCGTGCTATCAGAGATTTCGGCAGTATTTTCACAGCTAGATTGCTGTAGGTCGTTGACGAACTGGCCGCTGACCGCGATGATATAGTATACGAGCGAGGAGCTGATTGTAAGGACGCTGATTCTCATCGAGTGTTTGTTCGCGGCCCGTCAACTCCGTCAACGCTGGAGCTGGACTGGTCATTGAAGGTGCAGCCACAAAAGCTAGAGCAACGACTTGCACCGGAGATGAAGCGGTAAAAGAAATTGTGAAAGCCACTGCCACAGATGATGATGGAATGGACGCATTTTAACATGCCCATGCTAACATAGATGGTAATGAGATGGGCACATTGCAACACCCCAGCACATGGTAGGTTCCTGGTGACTGACTGCAAGTTTTGATGCTCCGTCACGCACATTGAAAAAGAGTCTGCTAGAGAGCACAGCGTTAAGGTCATACTTCTAAAAAGCGCTTATGTAGCAAAATGTCCAAGTGTAATGCTAGACTCTAAGATATGAACATTAGGAATTTAAATTAGAAAGGCTTTTAGTGCTCTATTTCAGAATTCAGTAGCGTTCATACGACTGACCCTCGTTTACATACTCGATTGTGCGAAGCATGCGTTCTACCCCACCTTGAGTATTGCCTTCACAATCAATTATAGAATCTCAGAAAAAAGGCGGAGGTTTCACAAATCTAAATGTAAAAAACTTCAAAAAACACAAAACTGATTTTCCACCATGCCTACAATTCTGAGTGTTGAATGCTATTGGTTGTCCTGATTATCCTAGACGCTTGAAATTGTTAGTATTGAAAAGTTCACAATGTATGCGCTTCGTAGCAGATCTTGTGTTTTGTAAGCTTTGAAGGCCCACCCACTACTGTTCAGTCACATGTTATCCGATCTGCCAAAGCAAGTCATATATTTAAGCCGGATTAGCCATAAATGCATGATCCAGTAGTGTTCGCATAGATGTTTCCCTCTTCGGTTTATAAACACCAATGCTTTTCTGCATGGTTTTCTGCGCTGAACGCCTCAAGCAACGATGTCTGCCGTAGGATAATCCTCCGTTCACAGCTGGTTACGATCAAATTATAAATACTCGTATCAATTTGCAAGCAGACTGCTTCATAAACCTTAGTGATCCCTCAGAATGGAATAAAGTCGACTATGACTTGAGTTCAACATTCCTAACCATAACGTCGCGTGATGGATGGTTTAGGTTGATTAGCAAGGGTGGTGGATTTCAAACAGCGCCCAGCGTGCAAAATACATGGTATTCAAGGCAGCTTCATCAGTCCCTCTAATAAGCATCAGAATTTAGAGAAAATGTATTCAATCCGCATGCATGAAGTTTAAATCAAAACCAAAACGGATTATGATGGCTGAAACAACAACCTATCCACCTGCGTAGGACCCGCATTCTCTGTTTGAAGAGTAGGTGTGGTTCTTGCACCTGCAATCTTAAAACTGAAGGGTCACTGCGAGGATCACTTGAAAACAGTTTCCACGATTAGACAAAATACTGTTAACACAAGCACGTCTTAAGTACTCTCCATAACAGCAAAACTTTTATTAAAATAAGCATATAAGTTAACACCTAACAGTTCGACAAGCTGAAAGCGCTCTGAAACTAGCTTAACACTAAGCATTAACAAGTACTTTATGAAGAAAATAGGACAGCGTTAAGATACGTCAGTTTAGAATACGTCCGAAATTGCGAAAAGAAGGCATGCTGGAGGAACATTACGCGAGGACGCCTGGAGAATAAGATAGTACACACGATAGCAAAGAATGAGAGAAGGAAGACAAAACACATTAGGAAAGTGGTCTTCTACAAAGGTGTGCCCAAAAAATAATTAGCTGATCGCCGTTATCGATCAAGTTTAAAAGACGCGTCCGTCTCCATTCTAAATCCCGCCGCGAAGGGTTAGAGCGCAGACAGACTCTGCCAACGGCAAACCGGCTGCAAAAACCGCGACGGTAATATTTATTTGAATCACAAGTGCTCCGACACGCCTAACGGCATGTCTCGTACTTCGCGCGACTTTGCAGCATCACTGGCCTAAAGAAATTGTTTTTGTCAAACATAAAATTCGCTAAAATCTAGGATCTGCTGCGTACTTTATCGGCATCAAGCTCTTCACCACTTCGCTAGCCTTCATCATAGACATTTTCTCCAGACCGCCCAGTAACACCATTGGTTTGTCCTGTCCCTCAGGTTGCTCCTCAGCAACCGTTCTCATGTTCTCAGCGCTCGTTACAGAGCAGTGTTGACACGTCTTTCGAATCCGGTTTCCCCTCACTCGTTTCTTCTTTCTAGATCTATTAGGTTGTAACGAAATAAATGGCACTGAACCACTGTAAATTTAAACAGTTAATATCACGGCTTGTAGGCAAGTTTATTAATCGAAATAAAAACCTTCTGATTCTATACATCTTTGCCAACGTGACACAAGCTTTTTATCCCAGTAGCATAAAAATCAGAAGTTCTGGAATTGACGAAATCTTCGAAGGCACTTTCGGCATCCTGTTGGTATTTGAATATTTTCCCTAACAAGAAGTCGCCAAGATGCTTGAAGAAATGGTAGTCTGTTGGGGAGAGGTCGGGAGAAAACGGAGGATGTGGTAGAGTTTCAATGCTCAGCTCATTCAATTTCTGCAACGTCATTCGTGCTACATGGGGCGAGCATTGTCGTGCAGAAGGAGAACTCGCCTTCGGTTTACCAAGGCCGGCCGGATATCCTTCAACTTTTTCATCATTTCTTCAATTTCAATGCAGTACTTCTCAGCCGTGATGGATTCACCGGGAGGGAGGAAGCTGTGGTGAATAATTCCCAGCGAACACCACATACTGTCACCATTACTTTCTTTTGGTGCTATTCCGGCTTCGCAAAAACCTTGGGGCTCTCATCGCTCTCCACCCACTATGCCGATCGTCGCCTGTTGTCGTACATTATCCATTTCTCGTCACAGTTTACGATGCAATCAAGGAATGGGTCCGTTTCGTTCCGTAGAAGCAGTGCGGACGAGATCTCATATCGTCGGTTTCTTTGCTCCTCAGACAGCTCGTGAGGCACCCATTTTTCCAGCTTTTTGGTCTTTCCAATTTCCTTCAGATGCCGGGCAGCTGTGTTGTGACTGACGCCAAGAACCTTCGCTATCTCCCTGGTACCTTTGTGTGGATCCTCCTCTACCACATCTCTCAGCTTGTCCTCATCAACATCACTATGCCTCCCACGACCTTCATGTTCTTCCAAGTTCTCATCTCCATTCCGGAACTTCTGATACCAACCATACGCCGTCCGAATTGTGGAACATCCTTGACCGAATGCGGCGTTGATCTTCTCGTCCGCCTCCTTAGCTGTAGTGCCCAGCTTGAATTCATACAAGTAAACGCCTCGGATTACCCTTTTGTCCATGTGCAAATAAGTCAATAAAACTCTAAAGTTTTCCCACTTTTATATAGAAAATTTGGTACTCACCGGTAGAGCAAAGTTTGCGCTTCTAAATGATATGCCACATGTTACGGTTTGTTCTTGATCAAACGCGTAAAGACGCCTCAAAAAATGGCGCGAGCCAGTGCCATTTAATTCGCTACAACCTAATAATTGCTGGTCCGCCTTTACTGGTCTTCCACCGCCTTCCTGGTTCCAACTCCTGGCCCACTTCCTTGTTTTCACTGTTGACCCCCTACTGGTCTCTTCTTGCTGGCTTCCCCGTCCTGATCCGTTCTCCAGGTTGTTCCTTTCCTTTCTGGTAGCTCTTCTTGTCCACCCTGGAGGTCCCTTTACTTCCATTTCCATCCACCCCTTAGTGGTCCTCCCATGCTCACGGCAGACTTCGATGAGGAAGCAGAAGAGTATCTCATGCAAGTAACATTTTTTCTTGAACATGGGTTTAATGCTGAATTCTGAAAGGGGCCGCTTGTCACACGACGACGGCGTCACCTCCACTGACTCCAGACGCTTGTTGCGCGCGTAGAGGACCCTCTTCTGGATCCAGACGCTCAAAGCGCGCAGATGCCGCTGCGTCAAGCAGGAGGAGGTTGTGCTTACTCTGCTGCAGCAGCATCTCGTGTTGAACGGCAAACGTTGCCCGCTCGAGGTACGCGCTCATGTTGAAGGGCACATTTTGTCCGCGCAGGGTTCGATGAGGCTTTCTCACCTTTGAGGTTTCTAACCTGCGTGAGATACGCTCATCGAACCCTGCGCGAAGACTAACTCAATTATATTGTGGTAGATTATTGCATCCCTGGCATATGGTTAAGGATAGGACCACCGCTTTGCCGCAAAAGTGTGCGGGGGCCTTAGCTACCTCAGGCGTCGTCAAAGCACAAAAACCATAAGAACAACAATGGCAGCAGGCGATCTTCATTCCAACTTCATATCACATTGGACACTTGAAATTATTTTTTCCAAATCAAAAGGAACACATTAAACATGACTCCCTAAGAAGTTCAACACAAATCTTTGTTTAATGAAAAGTTGCTACGACGTTCCTTGAAAATCTATAGTTCCTCTATCCAATAAGGTGAATACAGTGCTTTAAATCCTATAAATTTTTTGTTAAAAAAAAATGTTTTAGATCTCATTTTAAAGCACAAGAGGGCAATGACATCTGACTATCCTATAAGAAGAGACATTCTTCCTGCACATCGCGATTTTCAGTCTGTGGCGTCACGCAAGCCAAAATCACTTGTGGTGACAAATGATTAACAATACAGTATCTTACATTTCCTAGAGAAGTCCGGTACCGATTCGCCGACACTGTAGGGAATGGAACTATTGGTTGACCTAAGCGCGAACTTACCAGGATACTATCTCAACGGTAGGTCGGAACGGCGCAAACGTTGTATATGGGCAGAACCGCCTCTCTCTGGGTAGTAACAAACTGCAGGTATCTCGACCCCAATACAACTCTGCGCAGAGTTAGGGGCGACGGAAGTCGCGGGTTGGCGCCCTGTTGATTCACGTGCTCCACAGCTGACGGGCGCGTGCGGGATGAGGGCTCGTATCGTGGCAAAGCGCAGTGCTCAGGTGGCGTAGTAGGGAAGTGCTCGGGCTCGTAAACGCGGGGTCGGGGGTTTGGATCCTGCAGACTGCGTTCGTTTTGCACTTTTGCAAAATCCATGTTTATCATATAGGTAATCCACCTAGGGGTATTATAGTGTGTTATAGAGCATGTTTACATATGACATATGCTTCAAACTACAGATTAGCTAGAATGTTCACTTCTATGTGTCACTTGTTTGAAGCCTATTTTGTGTGACCGTAGTTATGTAACGATAGATATTTTGTGGCACTAGTTAAAAGTTCTGACTCCACCGACAAAACTTCGGTCAAAAAAAATTCCGCTGAAACTTCGTCTAGGGGGGTTATCTGGGGTGCTGATCACGAATCTGACATCCGTTTTTCACGATGCGGTCGGAGACCACCCATACCGTTAACAAGGTTGGTCCAGGCAGGGTCACCGATTTCACTGAAACTTCGTCTAGGGGGTTATTTGGGGTGCTGATCACGAATCTGACATTCGCTTTTCACGATTCTGTCTCTACCTGCCGTCATCGGCAGAAACTTTAAGAATGTAATCCTGTGCCTTCCTGTATCTATATTATTCAACCGAATCGTGAAAATCGGATGTCAGATTCGTGATCAGCACCCCAAATAACCCCCCTAGACGAAGTTTCAGTGAAAACGATGACCCTGCCTGGACCATCCTTGTTAACGGTATGGGTGGTCTCCGACCGCATCGTGAAAAAACGGATGTCAGATTCGTGATCAGCACCCCAGATAACCCCCCTAGACGAAGTTTCAGCGGATTTTTTTTTTGACCGAAGTCTTGTCGGTGGAGTCAGAACTTTTAACTAGTGCCACAAAATATCTGTCGTTACATAACTACGGTCACACAAAATAGGCTTCCAACAAGTGACACACAGAAGTGAACATTCTAGCTAATCTGTAGTTTGAAGCATATGTTATATGTAAACATGCTCTATAACACACTATAATACCCCCAGGTGGATTACCTATATGATAAACATGGATTTTGCAAAAGTGCAAATCGAACGCAGTCTGCAGGATCCAAACCCCCGACCCCGCGTTTACGAGCCAGGGCTCTTCCCTACTACGCCACCTGAGCACTGCGCTTGGTCACGATACGAGCCCTCACCCGCGCGCGCCCGTCAGCTGTGGAGCACGTGAATCAACAGGGCGCCAACCCGCGACTTCCGTCGCCCCTAACTCTGCGCAGAGTTGTATTGGGGTCGAGATACCTGCAGTTTGTTACTACCCAGAGAGAGGCGGTTCTGCCCATATACAACACTTGCGCCGTTCCGACCTACCGTTGAGATAGTATCCTGGTTAGACAAGAACCTCAATTCGGAGGCACGCAACAGCCGGCACCTCCATTGTCCTATTAACGGTGCAGCAAACAATTGTAGGGAACACACATATCTTTACTACGCAGCATTTAGACCATCAATCAGATAAGCAGAGGAACTAATGCACATTGGATTCTATTTTTGTGAAGTATTCAAAAATTCTGGTCTATTGTACTATAAAACAAGCTCAAAAGCACTTTATAGGAACAAGAATAACATTTTGGTAAGACGACGAACACTGGATTCCTTTTAGGTGGAGCTGTGCAACAAATCCTGAACTTTACTAATTACAGGGAGCGATTTAAGTTTGGCGCTGAAAACGCGCACCAGTGCAAAAACGGTCCGTGTCGGCCGCGGACCATCCTTTGTCGACGACGGCCTGACGCGGACGTGCCGCAAAAATGTCCGGGGGAGTATATCATAGGCTTTAAGTATTCTTTAAATTGGTTTCAATAGGACTTCGTACTTCAAAGCCGTATTAGCAATTTATAATATAAAATTTGTGCGAAATGACGCGTTATACATCCTTGGATAACTTTTTCAAGAGTCTACAATATATGGGCCTAATACCTACTGGATGATACTTTTCAAGATTTGAAGCAGGTTGCTCTCTAAAATTGGAGAAGCATACGAATGCTTCCAACGAAGTGAAATCTCATCATAAATTAACGGTTGATGGAAAATGTGAGGGAGGGGCCCACTAATTATATCTGCAACTTTCCGAATGAATGAAAAAGAAATCTGATCATGGGAAAATAAGGACGATTTAGGCCATTTTGCTAAGAGATTATACACCTGCTACGAATGGATCCCAGGATACTGTTTTATAATAGTATGACAAGTTGCAT